>JARVLU010000179.1:23508809-23540613 GCA_031762415.1 Simpsonichthys santanae | reverse complement strand
CGCCACGTGTAATGAGTTCCGACTTACGGCAAAATCGGGTTACGAACGGTTTGTAGGTACGGAACCCGTTCGTAAGTGGAGGACTACCTGTAGTTCCATAGTTCTGATAAGAGATGGTGCAGTGTCTATCAGCCAGCTCTGACACAGGTCCACAGATGTCCTCAGGAAGGGAGCAGGTAGGGCAGTGGGGAGCAGAGCTTCTTGTTCACATACCGTCCAGGAGGGTTTGAGATAGTTGGCCAATTCAAGACCAAGCAGGGGAACTAGATTCAGATAACAACAATTTTCAGTCAGGCCGACTCTGCTTGAATCATAATTGGCTTTACTGATATTGCACCGAGCGCAACAAAATTGCATTAACGTTACGAATTGACCACCAAAGAGAAGAAATTACCGGTAGATTTAGTTTGTCTTTACCATCATGCTGTAGCTGTTTCCTTTTTACGTTCTTATATGTAGTTGTGAAAGTAAAATGAAGCACATGGACAATTGTCCTGTATTTTGTTCTGTTTTTACAACTCCTCCAAACACCTTAGAAGCTGTTCTTTTCATCTGCTGTATGGTCTGCTTCCTGCTTGTTGTGATAACAGCCCATATCGAGTTGGAGGCGATTTTTATCTCAGCTGAGGTGCACAGAGGGAAGTAGTAAATAACTGGATGCTTGAATGCTGCTATTGGCTTTAGTGAACCAGTGATTTCTTTGCCATAGCTTGCACGTACAAACACAAGTTTTTCTCGATTCAGTCTGTCACATCAGACACTTCCACCACATTAGTGAGCATTTGTGTTTGACCTGAGTGTGTGAACTTTTGTATTTTTGTGAGTGCTGGCAAAACAGATGGCTAATATACGTGAAAGGTGTACTGCTTTATTTGTTGAGAGCCTCTTGCAGAATTTTTTCCCAGAGACAAGCTGCCATATGTTCCTTTAAATTCCCCCTTTGCAAGCAGCTGCCGACAGTGTGTACACTCTGTCCCCTGAGCTATAATGGCTCTGCTCGCTGATGCTGTTTGTGTCATAGTGGCTTGTGCTTGTTTGTTATTTGGATTTTGTTGACAGCGCCTGTGCGGTGTCTTCAACAGCAGAGGGTATGAAGTAGGTCTTAATCTTTTCTTTGCCAAAGCTAACGTCACGGTTTACGCAGCAAAACGCAAGCAAGACGATTGTAGGACAAATAAAACATACAGAAATACACACGTCTGCATTAGCATTTTCAACTTAAGGATAATTTGTCAAGTTATGGCTGTGTGTGTATGTGGCTGTTTTTGTTTATGGAAAAGTTAAGTAAATTGGTATAAATGATGCTAGCATTTCCTGAAGGGATGCACACCACTCGTCACCATGCATATTAAAGCTTCCCACAAAGATTGTTGGTGATGACTCTGCCTCTAATAAACCAAATATCTGTAAAATGGACTGAGATGTGCTGTAGCTGTTTCTGTGTTTGCTAAAGGTGATCATCTGTGGTGGACATCTCGAATCAGGTTCAAATCAATAGTTAATATTTCATACTTGTACATCCAATTGATACTTTCTGAAGGTTTCATGAAAACTTGCCCACTATTTCAATAAATATTTTGCTTACAAACCAGATTTACTCTTATATTTGACTCCAAATTTTAAAACAGAAACATTGCACAGTTTGGTAGTGCTTGAAGTGCATATTATAGATAACTCTTAGCTACTACCACGCTAAAATTAAACTCACTTTCTATATGTTGACTGTTTATAGCTATTTTTGAGCAGGCTAATGTTGATTTGTTGTCACAGCGTAGCAGCAGATAAATAATGAAAGTAAATCTTTATTGGTACCGAATCACAGGTCATGTTAGTCTTTATCCCACATGCATGTTAGTCACATGCACTCACTCATTTGTTTACGTGTGTTGAATGAGCTGTATTGTTTTTGTTGTGTTCTTGTTAAACAAAGAGAACAGTCTCACAACTGATGTCCAAAGCCACAACTGAGAACACACACATGCTGAGTAAATTTACACCCACACAATCATTCTTAAAGGAAAATGTGTTTCTCAGACATGTAACGCACACAAAGTCAACAACTGCAAGTAGGATTACAATCTGAGCAGCTCAACAGACAACTGTATTCCCAGATTTTCTTTGCCTCTTCTGCAAACTCAGACAGATGCCGACAAACATGCACCCATGCACAAGATTTACAGAGACTTGCACCCTTCCACTCCTGTGAGCATTTAATACAGTTATGTAATTTTGTTTGGATTAATGTTGCACATGGGAGATGTCTCTGACCCAAAAGACGGTAGGCAGTGTGTGTTCAGAGGTTTGTCTCCTGTTCCTGCTTTAGTTGTCACCCGCTGCTAAAGGAGAAGGCGGGCGATTATGTTTGTTGCGTATGAGTGTGTTTGTTTGTCTTTACTGGTAGCAAAATAACTCATGGTGTAATTATAAATTGTTCAATAAAGACAAGTTTTACTGAAGTAGAAGTACAGTTATGGTAGAATAGTAAATAAAACTTCTCAGCTTTTAAAACAAGTAAACGTAGAAAATGTTTTTAATGATCTTTGCCCTTATGTTCTTTGACAAAAAGAAGTGGTCTTGAAAACATGATTAGAAAAGTATTTATTGGGTGCCAGTCCTGAACAAGAAAAAACATTTAAAAAATGTATCACACCCAGTTTGAAAGAGATGGGCTCAACTCATCTTTATGCGTCTTGAAAATTAGTTTAATTGTCTGCTTATTTGAGAATTTACCAATAAACCAGACTGTATGAGTGGTTATTTTATTTACTGATAAGAAATCAATATTTACATTGAAACTATTTTTAAACTAGTGAATTAAATTACAAATATTTTACTTCTCACCAGAGCTTTCATATTTATCACCTTTCATGTGCAACTGCGTATCGTCTTTATCGTCGTAGTAATGCATACACTTCAAAACATCTTGTCGAGTTGACAGATTTTGTCATTTATTTTGATTAAAAGGTTTAATGTTCTCAACCTCTTTCAGGTCCACATTCTGCAGAGGACAATGCATCATTTTTGTCTGGTTGCATTGTATTTTTTGAGAAATGGTTTTGAGTCAGGGCTTATGGAAATCCAGTCCTCACTCTTGATTGAGCTGCAGGAAATTACAAACAGCTGTGTTATTAGACTCAGTCCGCGCCACTTCTATGAGCGTCAGTGTTGGCAGCTCGATGTTGTTGTTGACCAAAGCCAAAGTGGTATCTTAGTCTGCGTAAATACTGTAATGTACTAATGAAATATAAGAAAATAGAATTAGAAGATTTATTTTGCTAGGTAAAATGACATGCAGTAAAAAGAAAACATAAGTATACAGTAGTTCCTCGTTTATCTCGGGGGATCCGTACCCTGAAGCCCCGAGTTAAGTGAAAAATCGTGAAGTAGGAATAGTAGTACAAGTAGTAAGTAGTATTTATTTTAGTATTTATATATAAGGCATTTTAAACCCTTCTCATACTATTGTGATATTCTGAACAATGTTTCTAATCTCTAAACGCTCTAAAAGATTACTGAATGTCATGAAATCAGCTCTCTGCCTCCAGTTGCTCTCTGCCAGCGCAGAAGTTTCTCCTGCAGCTGTGGGCTGCGCACAGGTGCAGCAGGTACTAAACAATTTAAAGCAATTTATTTTAAATAAAAATTGCATGCTGATTGTGCAGCTCATCTGTCAATCAGCCAATTGTGTGTCATTTCCAATCTTACTTAGAAAAACCATGATAGGGCGAGTCAGCGAAAAACAAACCACGAATTAGCGAGGGACTACTGTAGCTAGGCAGATGGTAGTGCTGAACACCAGGGTGTATATACTGGTATCAAAGAATAAATATAGCCATTTTTACTTTGCTAGTGCTAAATGATAAAATTCTACAAAATATTAAAAATGCAATAAAAAAGGCAGAATCTGTATATTTTATACTGATCCTTTTTGTAGCTACAATTTCTTCACAAGACAACAACTTAGCTGGTCTAAGTTGGAATACCACTTTAATGAAAGGTGGTACTACAGTGTCTTTTTGCTCAGTGTTTTTTCTAAATAGTCCACGCTCTGAATTCCAACAACTTTTAAGGCTAGGGGTAGTTTTTGAAGCTCAGTACAGCTAACAGCAGAACATAAGTCTGCTTCTTTGGTCCATTACGCTGAATGAAAGAATAAATAAGCACAGACACTACAGGTTCATGGTCAAGCTGTGAGTGCAGATAAAAATTTTGATGTGGGATAACAATTCTGGCCTAAAAGTACTGTAATGTGCTTTTCCACTGCAAATCAGAGCGGGTCACTGAAGGACTTACTTTCAAACCTATAATCCAAACAAAATGCTCGAGGTAGTAATGGTCTCAAAACAGGAAAATAAAGGATACTTGAAATTAATATATTCTGGTCATACAATTAGAATATCATGATAAAGTTTATTTCTTTCAGTAACTCTATTTGAAAAGTGAAATGTAAATTACAGTATATTAATTCATTACACACGGACTGATCTATTTCAAATGTTCATTTATTTTAATGTATAGTAGTGCATCCCTAATAATGACATTTATATGATTAGAAACAATGGATTATAAATGGATTTCTTACCCAAAAGACACTTAAAATTTCCTAATGCATGCTCAATATTTCAGGTAGAAAAATCTAAAAAAGTTATGTCTGGTCCTCTGGACATTCAGAAAGGAAAACAAAACAAAACAAAAAAATTGTAGAAACGTTTCGTCTTTCCTCCGAAAGACTTCTTCAGTGTGAGGTGCTGCATTCAGCTCAGTCTTATAAATAGCACCTTCTCATAGTGGATCAACCAGTTTGCTGCTGACAGCAAAAACCAGCTGCTCACATGATTAAGGAGGACCATCAGCCTAACGATGGATCGTTAGCACCCTGATGGTTGCTTGCTATTCACAAGGGGCTGAGTGACACCAGCAATAACAGCATTGTAAGAGGGGGAAAGATGAAACGTTTCTACAATTATTTTTTTTGTTCTGGTTTTTTTTTTTTATGTCCAGAGGACCAGACGTAACTTTTTTAGACACTTAAAACTATATTTTTAATTTACTATGCAAAGTTTTAAGTGAATAAAATATGAAAACACGTGATTTTTTATTTTTTTACATCAGGATCATCAGAATCCTAACATTATTATTATTATTATTATTATTATTATTATTATTATTATTTTAATCATGGAACTAATCATCTTTGGTGATTTTTGCTCTGTGGTTGCTTGAACATTCCTCTGGGCTGTTATTCTGAGGTAACAGCACTTAATCAAGTGAAAAGGACAAAAAAAATCAAATGTGGTTACCATGGTGACTTGAAAACCATTCATCCCTTTTTTTTTTTCTTTTACCCGTTTTTTCTCTTCTGAATCATGGGAACGACAAGTTGCATATCCCATCGCAGGGCCACATGGAGACAAGCATCCTCTCACTTTTACCCACACCTAGGGATCATTTTAGAATTGCCAACTTGCCTAACACGCATGTTTTTGGTTGGTGAGCAGAACAGGAGCACTTGGAGAAAATCTACATATGGACAGGGACACCACCACCTCACAGTTGAGTTTTTTTTTAACTTAATGGCTTTTTTAGGTGAAAGGTTCAGACATTAACAATTTTCACAGAGCATTTTTTTTTACATCCTAAAGTAGGATTTGTTTTTACATGTCAGAGGCATCTGTTAAGAAGCTCAAGAGCATCTTTTATACAACATGATTGGTATTTATGGCTATAAAGCATTCTAATGGTTAGTTTTTTAATCATATTTGCAACTTATGTGGAGAATAAAATATCACCTGGTGCATTTTTTCTCTTTTATACCATGACATTAAACTCCTTGCACTGTGTTCTGCACAGTTTTCAGCACTTCCCCAGCTTTCAGGGCTTACTCCCCTGCAGAAACAGCACACAACACTTTGTTATATGACATAACTTCTCCTGAAATTATTCACGTTTGTTTTTACTCGACTGTATTGACTGTTGATTCATTGTTCAGGGCTGCGCGTCCTCAGCCAATGCAGCAACTAGTTATGTGTCATTGTCCTCTTCCAATGCTCTAAAGCTCGTAAAAGTGACTCCTCGTCTCTTTGCTCGCTGAAGGTGTTGAGGATTTATGATGGCGTGAGTGAAAATAAAGAAAAAGAAGAGAAGAAAGGAGTGGAAATGAGAAAAATAGAGAGAGAAAGGGGACAGGGAGCTAATAAGTTGAAGACAAGGGACTGAGAGGAGAGGTGAAGAAACTGCACACACAGCTACTGTTTGGACAGTTAGGCTTGTGCTGCATGCTGTGTTGTTGTTGTTGTTGTTGTTTGTCAAACTGTATTCATCCAGATATGGACCTCAACCTGGACTTTGGCCCTTCCTCTTTCAGTCACTTCAAATAAATGAGAGTGGCAGATAAGTGACAGGAACGATGTGAGAATCGCATTTCCTTCGACCAACACAGAAACATCTGGAGCCACAAACCTCAGTCACGCGTTCACATGTGCAGTTGCCGTAGTCATCTTCCTCCTTCTCATCATCGTTCGGCTGTTTGACTTGCTCGCTGCTCTTTCACACTCTTGTGCGTCCTTTCCAACCCAGCCGTCCCTTCTTCGTTCTCCTGCTCAGGCTTGCTCTCTCTCGCTCTCTCACGCAGTTAGTGTAAAAATGTGTGTCTGTGTGAGCGAGTGTGTTTGCGTGTGCCGTGCAGCTCATTCTGTTTCGACTCCAGGCACAGGATGGTAAGTAATGTCTTTCCTTCTGCAAATCAGAGAGAATGTTTACAGGTTTGTTTTTTAGTCCGGGGGGTTGTTTTAGTGTTTAATAAGTGAAGTATTTGTGTTATTATCTTAGTGGGCACTGAATATTATATTCTATATGGAGTGTATGTTTTATAAATATAATCTGTGCTCCTCCATATGTAATTTGTGCGAGTGTGTTGAGTATGTTGATACCTGAAGGAGGTACAATGTCAGGGCACGGATGAGTTTAGGGGATAGAAGGATGAGTTATGGAGCTTTGGGACTGTAAAGTGTCTGTGGACTGCAGAATCAGGAAGATGAGGAACAGACTTGTGTGCTAGAAGTTATTGTTCCTGCAGTGTTATAAGGTGACTGTTACATTAAAAAAAAAAAACAGGACAAAACAATCTTGTCCATGTAAGGACTCTTAATTTAGCTGCTGCTTTCATCCCGTGAACCTTACAAACAGAAACAAGAGATCCCTTGATCCTGCTGCTGTTTCTTTGTCCCTGAGGGTACCAGATGTTGCCTTCTGGGCAATAATATAACAGCTTAGCTGCAGCGCTACTGTAAATGGAAATGAGGGCAATGTGGATGAAGAAGTGTGAAAGCAGCACCATCAAAAGCCATGGAGGCTTTTAAACAGCTGACAGGAAGAGACTGAAAGATATTGATGCAGGTTAGAGGTTACTCAGTGTGTGTGAGGAACAGACTCACAGAAAAACTGTTGATGTCGCTTTTTGCCTCTTTGGACAACTGGAAATCATCCAATGTCATGGAATTAGTTAACGAGGTTTTGCAGAGAGTCACTTCTAAGTTCCCGAGCACTCTTGGGCTGGATTAGTGACAACTGAGAAACTTGAGAAACTGTAGCACAATTTATTTGAACATGTTCAAATTTCAAGCTGCAAGCCTACAATTCACAAGAGGAAACTGATAAATATTGTCTAACCTTAAATTGGGCCTAACTTAATTTAAATCAATTTAACTTAAAAAAAAAACAAGGAAAGCAAATGTGACATAAACAACAAACGTGTGGATTACTTGCCTGTCAAAAACCCAACAAGCTTTGTGTCATTCATTGCATATCAATTTTATTTAAAGTCTCTCAATTAAGTAAAGTCAGTCTGGTGACTGGTCCCTTTTTCATCTACAGTAATATATTTTTCGCTGTTAAGTTGCACCTTTTTTGCGTAAATTAGCATGTCCTGCAACTTATACAGCAAAGCAACTTATTTATGTTTTTTTTCTCATATTTATAGCCCAATCTTTGGCTGAGAGCTGATGATTTCATTCATTCTGACATGGAAAATATTGAACACTACCATTTTCAGCCACTAGAGGGCCCTCGACAAATATGGCAAGCCCAGATTTTCATACAACCTTTATTTATACAGGTTAATCCCACTGAACCACAGGGACTCATTTACAAGCAAGACCTGATTTCTTTAACAAAGAGTGATGACAACAGTGGATAGCAATGACAACAATACACTATCATAAAAGAGGCATACTTTTTTTTAACAAATTAAAATAAAATGGCAACCAAAATGACAGCCAGAAAGAAAAAGTACCGTAGCAAAAAAAAAAAAAAAAATTAAAATTAAATAAAAACTGCTAGATTATAAGGCGGTGTAGAAAACTAAAAACAGGAACATGTCTTTATTGGTTTTAATATGTAAAAGTGGCTATTAATGATACACTTGGCTTGTCATACCAAGCCACCTTCATCTCGTTCCGAAACTTTTGGCGCAAATGTCAAAACAGCTGCATGTCGCTGCGCCGCCCAGGTGAAATGCAGCTGTTTTGACCATTAAAGTGCATTTATTAAAGAAAAATCAACTGAGAAACATCATTACTATAATTTCGAGTAAACAAATACAGTAATTGTTTTTAAGTGGTTATTGTGTTAACTTTCAAAGAAATGCACAGTGAGTCCTGCCTCTGCATGCGCACTTCCACTTCCGCAAATAGATTTTTGAAACGCAGCTGATTGGACCATTAACCTGCATTTATTAAGGAAAAGTTAGACTGAGACACACCTTTGCTGTAATTTCGAGCAAACAAATAATTATTTTTAAGTGTTAATTTTGTTAAAGTCCTGCCGTGCACGCTCCTGCAGCCTCCATTTGGCAGCCAATCAATTTTTGGCACAACACCAGCCCACTTTTCCAAGTCGTCAGCGGTGGCGCATAATAGATGCGACTAATACGGCGAAGCGACACATTTATGTTTTTCTCCTCTTCATTAGACATATTTGGAAAGATGCGACTTATACGACGATTCAACGTTTATGGCGGCAAGTACGGTACTTTGTTTCTTTCTTTTCTTTATTTTATTGTTGGCAAATACGTTAAAGCAAAAGTGCAATTCTCATGAAAAGGTTTTCCAAGCTCAGCGCTCAAGGGCAGTTTTGAGGCTGCAAATATGAATAACCAATGTCAGTTAGGCATCAAATAAGTCAGAAGCACATACTCGTGTCAGAAGTGGCTTGTTTGATCTTTGCTTTGTTTGAAGGAAGCTGTTTGAGACGCAACAGCTCAGGCCTTTCTGTATCAGGTGAGGTGCAATGGTTTTCTTTTATAGAAAGGTGTGTCGTACAATAATGTAGGAACTATGTTGTTTCAGAGACCAAGTGAACAGAGCTATGTACTGAAGAAAGTGTTATCTCTTATTATCATAGAGACATTCAGCCTTTCTTTGTTTCTTTTGGCTCAACATATCCTTTCACCATTTTGCTCAAATCTCTGTATTATTTAAATTATAAACAAAAAAAGAGTTCATTGTGCTTGTTTGGGTTGTTTGACTTTAGATGTATTATGATGAAGAACTCCTTCCTGTTTCTAAACAGGCCCGAGTTTGCATGCAGTGTATGTGGATTATATTTGTCTCGAGTTAGTCACACATGCCAACTCAGAGTTTTCCTTAAGGGCAATGAAGGATGGAAAAAACACAAAGGAGCTTTAAATAGCGAGACAGAAACAAAAAGATGGAGTAGTTGGAAAAGGAGACAAACAGGAAACAAAATGCAATATGAGGGATGGATTGAGCAGCTGTACTGAGCGTGCTCACTCACCATGTGGGCTGCGAAGAAGCGGGGGAGACTGGTGAGCAGCACAACATGTGCCTGTCAAATCAGCTGTGTTAGCTCTCGCTCTCTGCCACGATGGAAAATCACTCGATAGCTCATTAATGTCTAATAGACGTGGAGAATGAGGGCAGCTGTAAGAGGGCGATGACGAATGGCCGAGGCTAAACGAAGACGCACGCATGAGCTGAGGCTGCTGGTCATTTTGCATTTCCTGTCAACATTCACACTATTGTTTTCCTATTTACAGTTTCTTCCACATGTTTGCTTTTTGCAGTCAAACCACTTAGGCAAACATTTTCTTCAACAAATATCAAAACGTTCAGTCCAATTGAGAAAGCTGTGCTGTATTTTGGTTTTTGTAACTTGTGTTTTTATGAATAAAATTAAACAAATCCATAGAAAACCATTGAATTAAAAAAAATAATTTATAAGCATTGTTTTCTTTTAAATCTCTTTCATAGTACAGTATTTGCTTTTTTAAAATCTTCCTTTGCCCCTTTTCGCTTTTAACTAAATTTTTGTTACTTTTAGCTTTTAGCTACCACTTACTACTTTTTTTATTTTAGCTACCATTCTGCTTCTGTTAGCATCTTTTGGCTGATTTTTGCTTTAGACATCTGTTTTGTTCAGTTTTACTTTTAGCTTGTGTTCTGCTCATTTTGGCCTCAGTTCTGTTTGTTTTAACTTTAGCAACTTAGTTTTATTATACAGTATTCTGCAAATTTCAGCAAAGTCACTCCGCATTTCATTTTTCTAATTTCAGTCAAAAACAGTATGCAACCTACTGTAATACCAGATAATTGTAAATATAATTCCGTATCATCTTTTTTTTCTGTTAAACAACCTTTATTTAGACTAAAAATGTCCTCAGATTTGAAGAATACGACTGTATCCTAATTGATAATACTCAACAAGCACATTGGCTGACAATTTGTGTAGATAAAGTGTGTTTTGGTTTTGATCCAGGGTGTATGTCTTCAGGGTTTGAGCAAGCTGGAGCCCTCTGTGGCACAAACAGGTGGACTGCTGAGATTTACATGCAATGATTTGATTTGTTTGAACAGAGATTTTTATAAAATTAAATAAATTACCTGTTGTGTGACAAGTATAAACTCAATATGTTAGAGAAGACAGAAAGTGTAGTTGGAATGTTGATGATGATTCTTGCTGCTACAATACGTATTAAGATAATCTAATGGTTTAATTTTGTAAACTGAGCAGTGACTCTGAGGACAACTGCTCTGAATGTTAAGCAATCCAGTCAAAAGGAGCAGACTACTGTATGTATCTAGACATCTAACTGGAATCTAGAAGTTGAAGCCAGAACAAGACCAGTTTCCTGTGAGCTTCAAGTTCTGCCCCCTCCACATAAACAAACAGAACGTTGACCTTGGTTAAAAAAAAAAAAAAAAAAAGATTAAAAAAAAAATACACAATAGAACAATGTATACCATCTTGATCAGACCTCTCTTAAAAAAAGAGATGTTTATATTAAGGGTCTAAATAAAAAAAAGTAACACTATGATTGTGTGTGGGGTTGTAGGCGGGACTTAAAGTATTGCACAAACTCTTGTTCCAAAAATACAATATAGGTTCAATAAACTGAGTCCTGCTTGCTTCAGTTTCCAGCTATGAGCAGGTAGGGGCACTTTGTTTACAAAATATACAGCTTATGACGTGAATGAGATGTTTGGTTTACAAATACTTTTCATGGCATCAGAAATGCTACACATTCATGAGGAAAGTTCATGATTTACCCAATGCTCTTACTTATAATTCTTACTCAGCTTGGCACCATTGCTCCTCATTAATGTTGTAAGAGATGTACAGTAGTCCCTCGTTTATCGCTGGGGATCCGTATCAGCTGCAGCGGGAAGTTTATCCTGCAGCTCTGGGCTGCACAAATGTGCAGCAGGTGCTAAATAATTTTAAATAATTTGTTTTAAATAAAAATTCCATGCCGATCGTGTGGCTCATCCATCAATCAGCCAATTGTATTGCGTGTCCGCGAAAAACAAACCGCGATGTAGCGTGGGACTACTGTAATATTTCTGAATGGATTTCTAGTGACACCTGAGTTAGGAGGCTTTAAGATCAGTGAGAACCTCTGCCAGCCCAGATGGTGTGTCTCTTTCCTGTTCTTGTTTTTAATATTTCACTCAGTAAAACCTGAATAAAACGCTGCACGGCAGCTGTCGTGGTCACAGTGAATGACTTTCCCTCCAACACATAAACAGCTGCAGTTTATTTTTTTAATTATCCAGTGGCTGAATGTTAGATATCATTAGAAAAAGCACCCAAACTGAAACTGGAATCACTTGGTAAAATAGGCAGATACTTATATCTATTTTTTTTTTTTTTTTTTTTTTTTTTTTTTTTGGTTTGATTTCTTAGAAATAACTTTTGTAAGAACTGTTGATGCTCAAAGTCATTGTATTGAAAATGTCTTGTTCTTTATTCCCTTGTGGAACTTCTATTGTTGTGGAGGGGGTTGAATTGCCATGCAGCTCCTACCTGCTGTCCTCACCTGTCCTTTGTTTTCCTGTCCTGTCCATCATGACCTTGGCTGCCCTTTGGCTCATTGAGACAGTCACACAGAGACCTGCCAGACAGAGGTCCTCCTGAAAGACAGAGGGCGCTGTGCGTTCCACTCGTCAGTCTATGTGTGCCTCTGTTCCCTGCTTAACTTGGCTTTGGCTCTGTTAAACCTCTTCTCTTCTGCCCTCCTCTCTCTTTTCGTGGCACCAGGCGCGGCTCCCCTCCTGTTCATCCACCCTAAGCATTGCTGAGGTACTCCTGCACGTGTTGTGATGCGCCGTTACTGCCAGCATCATGGAATTACGCTCCCTCTACAACAGCACCCCTAATGTCCTGCCTGGCATGACCTGGCCTTCCTCTCCTTCCTCGTGTGTCTGTGTGTGTGTTTTCTTGCCTGCTTCACTCCTGTCTCTGTTGTACTTCCTTCTGTTTTTGTGCATTAGTTTGTTGTTGTTTTTTTTTAACTCTGGTTATGTGTTGATGTTGCCTTGTACTGGTGAACACACGGCGTCTAACCTGCCCAAACCTCCATCACTTCACATGTCCTCAACTGCGTTTCAACCTCAGAAGTGAAGTTGAAAGATGCTTGTATTTAAAGAATGTGTTTGATTGAAAGTGGTGTTGCTTGTAGAAACAAAGTACATTTTTTCTGCTTGAGTTCCTTTAAAAAAGGCCTCTCTGACACACAAACATCAGCTTATAAAATATAAAACAGTAAGGTAAAAGCCTTTGCAACGACCCTGTCGTGGCCCAATCAGTCTGATGTGCTGATGTGAATAATAAGAGCGTAATCTCAGTTTGAGGGAGGTGAACGTCCTGGACACTTATTGGAATTCATTGATTAACTGTAATGACGGCACAGAGTTTGTATTTAAACTTGACGGCACACAAAACATTCAAAGTGGCAGGAACAAATTGTTTTTCTCTCCAGTTTTGCATCAAAACAACTTGGGCTTTTTTCATCCATTTTCAGAACGCAAAACAGCTTTTATAAATCCAAGCAAAGAGCAGAAGTGAACCAAATGTACCTTTTTAGGGTAAAATGTAAATTAATTGGCATCAAAAGCTTAAAATGGCTCAAAAATTCAAAAGCTGAAAACCCCTCATAGTTTTTTTTTTTTTTTTTTTTTAATATATATATACAGTACCTCATTCATCACGGGGTACACGGAAGCACTGCGATAAGTGAAAAACCAGGAAGTAGGAATAGTAGTACAAGTAGTAAATAGTAGTTTAGTTTAATATATATGTGTGTGTAAAAAGGCATTTTAAACACTTACCATACTTTTTCAATATTCTAAACAATGTTTCTAAACTCTAAACGCCCTAAAAGAACAGAATGTCATGAGTTCAGCTCCCTGCCTCCTCTGCTCTTTGCCACCTGCAAGTGCTCTTGGCCACGCCCACTTCTCTGCTCTGCACTAACAGCTGATCAGCTGCAGCAGGAAGTTCATACTGCAGTATGGGCTCCACAAATGTGCAGCAAGTGCTAAATAATTTAAAATAATGTATTTAAAATCAAAATTTCATGCCGATCGTGTGGCTCATCCATCAATCAGCCAATTGTGTGTCATGTCCAATCAATCTTATTTTGCAAAACTGCAATAGAGCAAGTCCGCAATAAACGAACCGCGAAGTAACGAAGGACTACTGTACTTTGTTTCCAAGGAGATCTTATGCAAAATTTTAAAATGATCTTGTTCAATAGTTCTTCAAGCTTTCTCAAAGTCTTTCAAAGCTTTTACTTGGACTTAGGGTGCCCTTTTTCACATAATTTCTGTTCAATATTCAACCAAAACCCCATATATGTAGTTAAGTGTGTGATTAAAATACGTAATGTCGCAATTGACCGGGATTTGGACAACACGAGCTTTAGTACATTTAGCTGCATTTAAACATGTTTATAATTCAATAAATCTTATTCCTCCTTTCTAGCTGTTCTAGTTTATCCAGAGAGGCCTTGGGCTGGGTCAGCAATCGCATAGACTAAAACAGATATGTGACTTCCACCAGAACGGGTATCAGACCCACTGTCCCGGTTCCGTTCTACATCCATGTCCAGCTCTGTTGTGTTGTAGATGGTTCATGTTTTCCAGTAACATGTTTGCCATTTCCTTTGATCCGATTGCAGAATGTGTGTGTATGAGGCTGTAAGTGGTCCTCATGTGTGTGTTAGATGAGTTTGTGTGCTGAGTTTGTTTTTTTTTTTTTTAGAAAAGCACCACTAACTGATTTTGTTCAGAGCGTGTGTGCATGCCATTAGCATGGCAGTGTATGTGTTTGTGGTATGAAGGTGACTATCCTGTGGCTCCCCCCAGGCCTCACGGAGAGAATTCAGGGCTCACCTGGATGAGGTCATCACGCTCAAGTCAAGGTACTCTACCTTGGACCAGGTAAACCCGCTTCTAGCAACTTCCTCCTACTTGCATGCAGGCGTACCACAGAACACCACGCACGTAACATGCATTACCGCTCCTGCACACAGACAGAGGCAGCGAGGCAGAAAACTCGACACTTTAGTTCACATTAGGCTGCACCTGAAGTTTAGCATGGATATTTTTCACTGGAGCATGTTAAATGTTTTCTGTGCTGCCACAACCACAAATCATCAACAGAGGCTTCTGTCAGGCTGTAGTTTGATCTAAGGAATCACATTTCTTTCATTTTGGCTCTTTAGAACCCATAATTCATTGACAAACCTTTGCAAGTGCCGGCGCAAATAACATTTGACACTTGTATCAAAAAGTTTTTTGTTTTGAGAACAAACTCATTCATTAATTCTTCTTTGACCTGATTTTTACTGAGCCGTTTGGAGCATGGAGAAGCTGCTTGTGTTTTTCAGAGCTGGTGCAGAGGTCTGGTTGACCTGCGTGCCACCATCTCTGTAGCTCAGCATCATTTCGCCTGTTCACTGCCTCCGTCGTCAGATCTGCACCAGAAACTCTCTCTTTCATTCATCGCGCATCTGATCATTTGCTCTTTTGTGTCTGGTGCCGTTTTGTTCCTGCAGAGAACGTGTGTGTATTTGAGTCTGTGTGCCCATTATGGACAGTACTGTGCAGAAGTATTAATCCATTCCTAATAGTTTTTTGTATTTTTCTCTTGAAACAATCCACACCTTGTAATCTTTTAACGTGATCAACGTGTGATTAAAACATGAGAAAACTGGAGTCAAATTTTAAAAACATTGTCCGAGCCATGGCCCACTTTCAGCTAACTCGAGTCAGATACCTTATATCTTTTCTTGGTTGCACGTTCATGATCAGTCTCACTTGACGTTCTGTTACGTTTTCCACATCAGTACCAATAATTATAGAATGATCCAACCTTCTTTCTGGCTTCAAAGTTAGCCACCTGACAAGAGAAGTCTATACTAAATTATGTACAGTATTCATCTTTTTTTAAGAAGAATATACCATTTTTTACATTTAAATCATCATCTTGAGGGACCAGACTTGGCCCGCGGCTCTTGAGTTTGACATATGTGAATCTGGAACCCGTGCTTCTCTGAGAAATAAGTTAAAGATCCATCAAAGTCCTGATACAGATGATGCTTCAGTTGCTCATCGACTGTATACGTTTTTAGATAAAAGCCCTTTCAGAATCATCTTGTTGGTGCTGAAAACTGTTATCTTTGTAGTTTTCCATAGATTCAACTAAATAAATGGGAACAAGTTGTGTCTTTAAGATAGGCTGTTGGTAACAGGATGCCTAGATGCACTAATTATGACTGGTTCTTTGCTAAGTTGTCTCCTATGTGTCCACACAACACTGGTTCATCCTTTAAGTTTAGGAGCCTTTTTAGGCCTGAAAAAGTTGAGACAAACAAAAAAAATGGTCAGGCATTGACTGAAAATTTGTGGAAAAAGCCACCAAAGCCCCAAAAGGGAATATTTTTGAAAGACTTGGAAAAAGCTAGAACTATTTGTCAAGTGACCCCTTTTAAAGATCATCACAAACATCTGGCTCTTTGGAACCAAGATGTGAAGAGATGAAGGAATGGCTCAAGACTTTTGCACAGTACTGTGAAATACAGAAATACTAAATTACAAAAGAATCATCACCGAGAAGCGAAAGGAGCACCAGAAACTTTCTTTAATTCTAGCATTTTGCACGCCACCATTTTTTCGTTAACCCGTCCAGCATTTTGACTTTTGCTCCCAAGAGTTAACGAAGTTCAGTCGATTGAAACGCCTCCCTGCTCTGCCACAAACCTCTCCTGCTCTCAGTGAACGTATAAATCCTGCTCTCCCTCCCTCGTTTTCTTTCCTTTTTTGCATAATTTGTCTGACAACGTCTTTGTTTTCTGCTGAGCTCAGCACCGCAGTAGTTGCATCCCATCATTTCCTCGAGCATCTCTTCAGCCGGTCGTTTATTGGTTTCATCGATTTTTTTTTTTCCCCCCCATCTTTCCGGCTGGCGACTGGCTCACGAGCTTTGAGGCACGTGTCTCATGAGCCTGTTGCTCTGTGTCTGTATTCGGCGCAGCCACTCGTTCCCACAGCGTATTGATTTTCCTGGCACATCTCCATGACAACCCCTCGTCAGGTTGTTTCCGCGGCGACAACGGGCCTCGGCATGTAGTGTGATTATTGTTTCTGGCCCTAAAGCAGGTGTGTAGTTAGGGATTCTTTAGTTTGTCAGACCCGTTTGATGCTCACATCCACATAAATATAAAAGTGTCTCTCTGTTTTTATTCTTAAGGAGTTTTAAACAATTGTGCTTGTGTAGGATGTCAACCTGTGCATTTCTCACACTTCACCTCTCTCACTATTAAAGTGGGGTTTGCTTCTAAAGATAGATCAGAAATAACTGAGAATGTTTGACTGCCTGCTTTATTTATTTCCCTTTTAATCATCCTAAACATACTAGTCTGCTTCAGCGCTCATTTTCCATGTCTCCTCTTCACCTCCACACACATCTTCTTGTAGCTCCTCCACTGTCTTCATCTCCATATGCAAGCTGTCTTTCCCTGTTGCTTACTGATGGTATGATCGTATCTGCTGAGGTATATCTTGTCATCCTGAGGTCTTATTTCTCACTTGTGTCAGAGGTGGTGTCGTCAAGCCTCTGTAGCATTTAAACGTTGGTTGTTTTTTTTTTTTATGCTCATGGTGACTGAATATGTAGTAATTTAGTCATTACAGCAGGACACTAATGTCAAGTTGATGTAAAACTGGGTTAAGAAAATGTGTGATTATTGTTGTGTTTAAAGAGATCAGCAAGGTAGTGATTTTTTTATGTTTGCTCAGTGTTATTCATTTTATTTCTTTGAATTATGGACATCCGCTGCTTTTAAGCAAGACACACTTTGTACACAAATGTCCTAATTGCTTTGTTTGTGCTTTTCAGTGTTTGCAAGTTTGATTTGTGTTTTGGTTTAGCTATATTTAGCTACCTTAATACTTTTTTTGTTTTGTTTGCTCTGTCTGGGGGTTTTTAATCTAATATGCCTCTCATTAGCATCTCTTAATATTGTCTTTTTGCATGCTATTTAGTAGAAAAAAATAGTTGTAGTAAAATTAGAACAGGACATAGTGTTATGTTTTATTTTTTTTTTATTTTTTTTTTGTCTTTAGCACTTATAGTTAATCAGATATAAACATCACATCGAAACTTTTTGTCCTCCATGTTCATTTTATTGCACATAACAACAAAAAGGAAAATAAAATTCTGGAAAACAAGAAGTTCAGGACTCATATCGTCTGAAAACCAAAGCCCTAAAATCTCATCATCAATTGAATATTTAGAGTTTAGAGTCTGAGAAATCTTTTGCTGTTTTATTTGACAAGTTTCTCAATGACATGACTTTAAGACACCAACATTTATTTTGTCTGTCACTTTTCCGCTTTGCCTTTTTATTATTTTTATTTTTTCTCTCTCTGACGTGCACACTACACGGCAGGCTGTCATGATCAGGACAACAGTTTAAGAAATGAGAGAAAAAGCAGCCAAATCTAAAGAAAAACTGTCAGTTCCTGAAAAAAACTAACTTTAAGACAATTGTTTTTCACAGAGAAAAACTCTGGACATCCTGGCAGTTAAACAAAAACAATAATTTATAAAACAACTGTTGTTCTCTTAAAAAGCTGATCACATGATGGTAATTACATAGTCCATTTCCATTAAGAAATGTAAAGAAAATGCAAAAAGAATGGAGTTAATTTAAAGGAAACAAACGTTATTCCACTGTACTTCAAGGTTTGACAAAAGGATAAGCCCTAATTATTTCAATAAACTTCAAATTGGCTAAATAAAGAGCAAAACCTAAATTTTTCGGGCACTAAAGCTCATGTGATCGATGAGATAAATGTTGGAAAATAATTGCACTTTCGTAGAATCTCTCCCAAGGCGGAGCCCTGAATAACACACGCAATTAACTTTTTAAGACTCGTTTAATTGATATGGAGTTATATTTAGAGGTATCAGAAGCTGACCTGAGAATATGCAAACACATTAGCATAATCTTGATTAGAGTTAATTGTGCTTCGAGGTAGGAAAAAAGTCAACGCAAAACAACAATTCACGAGACAGCGGAGGACCTGCTGAACAAATTGTAAATACAGTTTAAAAGAAAATAAATAAATAACGCATCAAAATTAACCAAACTCACCTAGAGGCAGGAGATTCATTTAAAGATAATTACTTCCCAAACCTAAATGAAGCAAAAGGGAATACTGTACTAGTGAGTATCGCTCCCTCCAGGAAATATACAACACTTCTGTTACTGATGGATTTATTCATCTGAATGGCACTTATGGTCATCAAATCCACCGTCGAACTTCTCAAAATACATAACAATGTACAAAATATACATATTCATGTATTGCACACAAATTTACTACAAATATGCAACATAACACAAATAAACACACCTCTCTGGCTGCACACAACCAAAGAGGGAATAAGTCCGCTGGAACTAAAGTAAATCTTAAAACGAAAATGAGCAATGTAACCTCAAACCTTTAAGCAGAGCGTCGAACTTTTCCTGCTGCACAACGTCACTGCCTGATCTGTTAAAGAAGCACGATCTGTAGTGTAGCTCATTTGTGCATGTGCTAAAAGGAATACTTCCAGGTCGCATGGATCACCGTTGAATATGCTAGATTAATGAAAATGTACTGGAAATAATTACTTGATATTACTAAAATATAGTTATGAAACATACCATATTTATTAATATTAATTAAAATATTTATTTCTATAAATTGATGAATTTTACTAGATAATGTTATAATTCCGTTTATGAATAAGAACAGTTTTAATTTACGTCAAAGTACATGCGCTATCTCCGCCGATCTTCATGTTGCTAATTTACGCCACTCATATTTCCGTTAAAATCATTGACGTATTTGCGTCATTGGTTAAAATGATATGCAGCGTCACCAATGAGCGGCGCTGTTTCACCATGGAAATAATTCATTCTGTATCTTGCCCAGGCTGTGGGTCACATCTAATGCATCGCATATTAACCAATGATTTGTAACGGAAATACGAGTGGCATAAATTTGCTACACAAAAATTGGTGTAGATAGAGCATGCACTTTTCTAAGAAAATTAAGACAGTTTTTACTCAAACAACGGCGATCCGTGCGACACGGAAGTACACTACGGATTGTGCTTCCGTAACAGACATGGGAATGACAGGCCGCATTGAAGGAGTCTTCGAATTGGGACAGCCTTTGACGTGCTGCTGTGACATAATCAGCCTTCAAATCCGGCCTTCGAAGGATGCGACAGCTATGCCTTCTTGGAGAAGGGTTGCAACAACTTAAAGTGTCCCCAGTGCAACATAGCACTGAAAAATGGTTCCTACAAGGTGTAACTTACAAAGAAATCAGTAATTCATAAAAATAATGTAAACCATACATGTAAAATAAAAACATATCAAATAATGACATAAATAGTATTTATGGCAGTTAAACTGAGGAAAATTAAAACTAAAGTCCACATGCGACACGATCATCAGTCATCTTCCTTAAGAGCCTACATTTTTCCGCCTGGACCTTTTTCTTTTTAACTAACTTTTTATTTATTTGTATGTCTATCTGTGCTGATTCTGCTAGGGTTGCTTGTCGTAGTGGTTGCCTGTCTGTCAGTGTCCTTCCGTCTGTCTGTCTGTCTGTCTGTGGTCTTGTGGTTGCTGGGACAGATGCACTGATGCCTGTGATTCAATGCTTTATCTCCACTAGCTCCAGTGTAGGTTGGAGGGGCTTAAAGATGATCGCAGGAGGACCTTCAGCTCTCGAGTAACTATCCTGCCCCCTCCCCCCTCTCTTTCTCTCCCTTCCCCTTTTCCCACCCCTCACTTTCCTCCGAGGAGTGCGCAAAACCAATGCCTCGCTCCTTGCCCTCCCCTCCTCGCTTGCCTTGCTGTTTCTCTGGCTTTCACTCGCCCATCTCTCTTTTCTGTCTGCTGCCACTCATTCGTTTCTCGTTCTCAAACTGTCCTTTGTTCGCTCTCGTCACTCTGTCTCGATACTTCTGTCTTTGTCTCCTACGCATTCTTTTCTGTCTCCTGTCGTCTCCCTTTTTCTCTTCCTCCATGCGCCTTGCTGTCTCCGTTTCAGTCTCTCTGGTTAACTTGCTCTGCTCTCAGTAGCTCTGTCTGGTGTGCTGGATGTCTGTTAAGTAGATGTCATTGAGACGAGTCTCTACTGCTTTTACTTCTCCCCGCGTTTCCATCTTCTTGATATGTCTCAGCTCTGTAGTTTAGTGAAGTCCTTCTAGTTTGTGCTTCCTCTTTCTGTTACTTTTCTTTGTCTCCGAGCTGGAGGACCACGTCATGCTGACGGTCACACCTTCTTTTCTCGTCTCTCATCCTCGCCATCTCTTCTCCTCCACCATCACTCCTCCTCACCTCCTTCCATCCATCATCTCACCTTGGCTGTTTGGTGTTGCAGTTTTAGCCCGTATATCGGGAGGGAGGGGAGGAGAGAGAAAAAAGTGGGTGGGTGGGTGAGGAGTGAGACCGTCACCTTCATCATGGGTGTTTTGGTTCTCCGTGCAACACCCACACCCAACATGTTCAATAACTGTTGTAGGTCACAGAAGTTATTATGAAGAAAGGGAGGACTTATAGATCCTAGAGCAAGCGAAGGGCATGTTAAAACAGATAATGACTGCAAAGTTGGCAGTTTGAATTACTTGTAAAACATGAAATCAAAGGAGCATAAACAAGCCTGTTTTGGCAAATCTTCATTTCTTTAATGAGCCTCTACTTATGAAGGTACACAGAGTATTCATTCACCAAATCCGTAATTAACCACATCTTGTCATTCCCTTTCCCCTTCTGATTATTCTCTGAGGCTGAGTTCCCCAAAAGCACGAGAAAATGCCTAATTTATAATTAAAACAAATAAATATGGGTTGTGACATCCTGACGGTGCAGCACTTTATTGTTTTGTTTGACATAAATTCCATTTTAACAGGAAAGGCAGCGTATGCACTCACGAATCTGTAAATTTATGTCTCAATATTATTTCCTTCTAATTGTGTTGCACCTAATTAGGTATGTTAAGTTTCATTGAGGCTGCTGCTGTAAAATCTGATTTGATGTATTAAAAAATAGAAAGAAATGCCACTATTCTATCAATATAATCACAGAAAATTTTACAATCTAGAGCTGTGTCCACTTCCACATGACATATTTATACCAATCAATTTCTGTGCCTATAATTTGTTTGTATAGAAAAGTGATTACAACACATTGGATATACGCAAAAATTTTATTTTGATACTTTTGTAATGATCCGTCTTTAGATCCACAGCCTTGGATCGCTCAGTTAAAACTTTTAATTTGATCTGAAGCTGGATTGGCCCACAGAGATGAGGAACTCAGACATGATGTCACCACTTTGTATGACAATGCACGTTGAATGTTTTTGTGTCTTGAGGATATTCTTTTTCCAGCCCAAGTACTTTTCAAAAATACAACCAATGCCTCTTCCATACAACGAGAGATGGTGAAGCATTGGTATCAGAAGCATTTGTAATAGGGGGGAGACACATGGTGTGAGGTCTGTGGGGTTGAATAAAGTAGATGCCATTTCTTGCATTCTGGTGTATTTTAACTAGTTGTTAAATATCTACGTTTACCTACATAAGTAAACACTTGATTCAGTAAAGAAGGGCACAATGCTCTGCCTGCACTAAGGTAGCACTAAGCTAGTGGCGCACAATACAGACAAGCTGGCTAAGATGCTACAGATGTAGCACTTCGCTTCTCTCACACAACATAACACCCCACAACTGCTCGCAGTAACGTGGCATAGTTAAGCTAGCACTCAGTGCAGAGATATCTTTACCCCTTCCCCCATCAAGTGATCTAAGGGAAACGCTGAATGCGGTGTGGTGAGTTGTTTTAGGCAACCAGGAAAACCAGGAGTGGATTTTTCAATATTATCAGTATTCTCCTATTAATCAAGTGGACTGGATTTGTTCACAAAGAAATAGAAATGGCACTGGGTGAACTAGGTCCAAATTGATATTTTTTTAAATGTGAGGGGGCACGTCCCCTTCACATGTAATTGTTGCGACGCCTATGAGGCAGATACATTTGAATGAGTATTTCCCTATACGTAAATATTTTGCTATTCAATTTATTTTGAAAGGATTTTAGAGTGGAATCTAAGGTCATAGTCGGCTTAACTTTACTGCCAGAATATGTTGTACCTCCACGTTGATCAACTGGACCATGGAAAATAACGGAATATAAAAAGAAGGGCTTAAAAACTTAAGAATCCAATGATCAGTCGAATTTGAAGAGTGGTTTTGCCTAAAATGACAAATCAATTGATTTTTTTTTCTCATAAAATACACTATTGTTGTATTATTTGCCTACTTTGTTTATCTCTTTGTTCTCTTCCCTTATATGGCGTTTGCCCTGTTGGTTCAGATACATGATCCAAAAATGGCAGCGTACGTGACAGTTGCTCATGCTTGGTTCACGATGTGCCGTGCAAATTACAAATGTGTTTTAGGGAAATATTGCTGAGTTAAAATTAAAATATCTCATTGCTGTGGACTGCAGATTTTTACATTAAGTAACCGGCATGGATGGAGATTTAAATTGCACAATATGCACTCTCTGAAAGAAAATGTTACTATAAAATAATATTTTTAAGCAGTCTTAAAATCACATGAAAATAGAAATTATGTAATTACGGTATGTGCATCAACCCACTTCAACCATGTTGGACTGCTAGCTATCCAAGTAACTCGGAAAAAATAAATAAAAATAAAAGCTTTAGGGTGGGTTTTCTGCACATAGTAGCTCACCATGTGCTTGAAGAAGACTGAAAAATGGCATATCCAATTGTTTGCAAATTGCAGCGTTTCAGATAGATGCTATGAAATCCCACACTGAACTAAATAAACAGGAAGAAACAGTCAGCAGAACCAAACATGAGGACCTTAATCTCTGACTTTGTATACTTCCAAATATGCTCTTATATTCTGTAAACTGATGCAAAAATATTGTTTCCCACACCATACGTAGTTTATATGTTTTATGGAACTGGGACACCGCAAGTATGGTAAATAATTAACTATATAATCATATACAGTATAGTTATAAAAATTGCCAAGTCTTCATGCGACTTAGTTCGCTGTGGCGACCCCTGAAGAAGGAAGCAACCGAAAGAAGAATAACAATTACTATATATATACACGTTTCAGACTAAGGCGCATTAAGCAACACCAAATATTCAGATAAGTCTAATTTTATTCAACTCATTCGCAATAACTCAACATTATTCAGTTGTATCACATAAAATTGGTTCGAGGTCAGTAAGCACAACCAGAATTAATACATAGGGTGCACTGGATTATAAGGGTCACTGTTGATTTTTAAAAAAATTAAAGGATTTTAAGTGCACCTTATAGTCCAAAAATTACAGTAATCAATTTCTATAGGTAAGCTGTTTGTGACTCAGTTTACATCTACAAAAATTAGAAGTTTTTACAGCTATGAAATATATATAAAAAAAAAAGTTTATATGTAATGTAGTTATGATGACAAATTTTATATTAAATCAAAATTTGTATATTTGTTCCAAATAAAATAAAAAAATATTTTTTCTATAGTCGTGAGGATTTTTGGGAACTACTTTTACTTTTTTCTTTTGGGGAAACTCAGTTCAGTTTTAACCATCTCTGCTCTCCTCCCCACCTCGCCACAGATTATGAGAGGCTATCACACAGCATCAGCGATCTCCAGAGAAAAACTCCCATCCTGCACCGCATCTGAACAGCCAGTATCTATCCTCAGCACCACATGTCCAAAACATTCAGTGTTAAACCGTTACACAGTGACTACATCGTTTACGACATTGTGATGCAGTACTGTCACTCTGTATCTTGTTGCCTTTGTCCGTGTAGTCTTCTTAAGCACATGAATAATGCTGTGACATGTTGGCGCATTTATCAATGTCACTATCACCTGTTACGTAATGTAAAGCCGTAGATGTAGCCATCTCTCATCAAGCAGGACAAAGTGCACAGTGTAGTGTGGCACAGCTCTTGCCAGCGCTTCTGAATGTTGTACAAACAGCTTGTCTTCTTCTCCATGTCAAGAGATCAGCGTGATTTATTTCAAATTACCACTGCTTCTGTTCTCTTTTCCTCCTCTTTTGCCCTCTGTCTGTCTCTCCCAATCACTCCCCATCTCTAGGTGCAGTCACGATGCAGCAGCAAAGAAAATATCCTAAGATCAAGTAAGTGCTAGCGTTGTTCTCTTCCACATGCTCCTAAGCACATGAACAGATCTTAAACGTGTATATGAGGTGACGGTGTGATTGTGATTAGTGTGTTTTGCATGTCATATGTGTGTAGATATGTTCTGCCGGAGCTTGTTGAGCCTTGTGTTAAGCATCAGAACATGCTGTGGAAGTGTGCGTTTAAAGGAATGAATTTGGGTCAAGGCAAATCAAAGCATGCCAAATATTCTTTCCTGAGAGGCAGAGAAAAGGGGGAGGTGGGAAGAGATGAAGACAGATAGAAAGAAAGCAAATTTACACATTAGTTACACCTTGCTTTGTTCCGTTTACCTTTTGGAGTTATTAGAGATGTTTTATTAGACCATCAGGGCTGCGATGGAGCACATGTACCAACCAGCTGTGCCCCACGGCCTCAGAAGACAAACTAGACTGTACATCCTGCCAGTCTCCTCTCACACACATTTATACCTGCAGCCTAAAAACAAATCTTGATAATCTTGGTTTCCTGTTAGTGTGAAGGCTGTGCTATGCAGATCATACCAAACCATACCACTTTATTTATAAAGCACTTAAAACAGCAACAAGGTGCCAAAGTGCTGTACAGCTAAAACAAAACAAGCAAATGACAGGATAAAATACATGGATCCAAACAGGTAAAGATAAGAACTAAATGACTTAACATTGTAGAAAACAGACAAGTTAAAATCAACTCACACAGTGTCAAAAGCCTGGGAACAAGTGAGTTTTCAAATGAGACTTAAAAACAGTGAGAGGAAGCCTGCCTGACATGCAGTGGTAACTCAGTCCACAGTTTTGGACCTGCAACAGAGAAGGCCCTGTCACCTCTGAAACAAGTGCCTGGAACCAGTAAAAACATCTGGTCTGCTGACCTCAGAGAGCGCTGTGGGAGATATGGCTGCAGCAGATCAGTGAAATAGGAGGGGGCAGAGCTGTTCCGAGATTTAAAAACATACAGAAGTATTTTAAAAATGAATTTGTAAGTGAACTGGGAGCCAGTGAAGGGAAGCCAGAACTGGAGAAGTGTGCTCTCTTTTGCCTGTACCAGTTAAAAATTGGGCTGCAACATTTTGAACCAGTTGTTTACGTGCAATGGAGGTCTGATTGATTCCAAAAATAAGTGCATTGTAGTAATCAAGCCTGGGTGTCAAAGCATGTATTACTGTCTCAAGGTTGCTTTTAATACAAGTGCATAATATCAGGTTGCATCAATCAAAATAGTTCTTCTGTCACAAAAAAAGTGAAAATCTTCCATTTTCTTACATGAATCATGCAAGAATTCCCTTTGTCGTAGCTGTGAATCTGAACAGAGTACTGTTCACTCCCCCTTCATTTTCATTCAGTCTTTATAGGTTCTTTACAAAATAAATCCTAAAATGTTCATCCTTGATGAAAAACAATCATTTGTATTTTTGATGTGCTCAGGTTCGTTTTAGGTTTGTTTGTGTTTCCAGGTACCATCAAGCACAGGTTTTACAGTTTCTGATGTTGATAATTATTTTAATATATTAATGCTCTTGTGTGAGTTTTTGAAAAACATGAACATATCTTGAATAAAGTCCAAAAGTTTATTACCGGTAGTTGTGGACAGTAGACATTCAACAGTAGGCAGTAAACTGGTTTTCTCATTTGAGCCATTTTGGCTCAAAAAAGCTTCTTTTCTTCTTTGGTAATTCACACACATTTGGCAATTTCTACAAATAGCCATCAGTGGTGAGCAGTAAAAATGAATCTGTCCTCCCTTGATTGTGTTGTTTTAAAAAAAATAAAAATAAAAAAAAGGAGTTAATGACCAACACAAGAAACAACATAAAATATTAATCTGTAGTTCTTTTCTCTATATTCTCTATTGTATTGTTGAATTTTGTGCCACCCCCCCCCCCCCCACCCCTTTAATTCCAGTCAATATAATCTCTTTCATTTTTTTCAGGTCACAGTGCAGTGGACATCACAAAGGTGGCTCGGAGGCACCGCATGTCCCCTTTCCCTCTTACCTCCATGGACAAGGCCTTCATCACTGTGCTGGAGATGACCGCTGTCCTGGGCACTGAAATCATCAACTACAGAGGTGAGTGGGGGGGGTGTCCACTGCTGCTGGAACTCAAGCGTCTTCCTCAAACCTGCACCAGTTTTCACGTTCTGCGTTTTGACTTCTCCCTGAATAAATGTGCAGGTCTTTTTGTGACATCATCTTCTAAGGATGTTGGGATTTTCAGCTACTCATTTCAGATCAGTGCAGCAACTTGCTCCTTCATAACGCTTCACTTAATCAGCAGTTTCTGCCAACTGAGGAGGAACATCAGTCGCTCTGTCAAAATGTATCAAATAAAGCTTGCCTGGAAACGTTTTTGGATGTTTTTTTCTGTTGCGATAAAATCTTTATTTGGTTGTTGCTGCAGTTTTGTGTAAACTTAATAGCAGAGTTAAGTTTACACAAAACTCAAGAGAATCAGGAGGTCATCACCAAATAAGCTGAAAGTCATCCGTGTCACAAAAGGCTGGTGCTGGTGAACCAGTGGTGCAGGCAAGGACTCAGGATAGTGTAAAATAAAGAATTTATTAAAGCAAAAGAGCTGACAGGGCAGAAAAATAAACATTGATAAACAAGAGGTACTTACATAACAGACAGATCATCACCAGTGGATATAAGACAATGCCAGGACAAGAACTAATACAGAGACACAAACTTATATACAGGAAACACAAATTAGACCAAGTGAAGGCACCTGTGAATAATCACAGATGCCAGAGAAAGAGACAGAGATACAAGAACACAACACAAGATGGGCTAGATACTACAGAAACACAAACCATACTAAGAGAAACAGAAGGGAAACGTAGACAAACATGACACCAGGGACAAAACCACAACTCCTACTCTCCGTCAGTGTTGTTTAGGCTGATAATACCCAAACTGATGATGAATGACTTCATATATATTTGTATATTATTTTTATACAGATTTTGCTCCATCCTGCTGATTTAGTTTACATGTTAGAAAAAGAGTGGGAAGAAGTTTAAACTTAAATAAACTCATCACTTCTT
This sequence comes from Simpsonichthys santanae, assembly GCA_031762415.1. Classification (NCBI taxonomy): domain Eukaryota; kingdom Metazoa; phylum Chordata; class Actinopteri; order Cyprinodontiformes; family Rivulidae; genus Simpsonichthys; species Simpsonichthys santanae. The sequence continues at coordinate 23,512,486 of JARVLU010000179.1, read as the reverse complement.
TAAAATTCATCATTTATCAGCTTCCTTATTAATGTAAACTATACTTAATTACAACAAACAACATATTTCTATGTACACAGAATATACCTGTATACAAAGCATTAAACACTGTCACATTTGATCCTTAAAACAAGTTAATTGTTAAGTTACAGGTTTTTTTGTTAGGTTTTGTACATTTTCTTAAAACTTAGATTGTAATTGTCACTAAATCAATGTGCATGTGATTTGTTTCTATTGTTTTCTTGTGCTTTCTTTGGGTCATAATACCCCGTAACAGTAAAATTATATTCAGAATTTTACCACAAGCACAAACCTTATACACACTTCCAAAGAATTTGAAATATCCAATCCAACTAAGACTGTTTTTGTTATTTTTAGCTCAGTGTAATGTAATTTGTGTGTCTAATATTTAAAAATGACTCCCTCTAAATGTATACTGGATGTTTAAATAAATATAAAATATGGCCGTTTGCTCGTCTGTGCCATGAAGACAGTCAAAAGCAACAAGTTCAGTAGTAAAAACAGTTAAATGTGTTTACAGCTTATTTCTGCTGGGCCCAAACTGCTGAACAAGATTTGATACAGTCACAAACATGTAACTAAATTTAGCAGATTTGATGTTTTTCATTTGTTGCAGTCATTGTAGTTGTGTTCTGTATTTTGTTCTACTGAATGGGCATGCATAGAACTTGTACAAATAAGGAGATTTAGCCTCTGCTGAGCAGTGTAAGCACTGGAGGGAGGTGACACAGAACCAAACTGAAGGCCACGGGGTAAAACACACACTCAACATTCAAAATCCTGTGGTAGCAAAGAGGAAAGGGGGCAATATTGGCCTGCAGCACAAATAACTTCTAGATCAAATGAAACGCTTACTGTAAGGAGCAGCTGAGAGGCTGGGTTAGGAAAAAAATATAAATACAGTATTAAGATTTTTCGACAGACAATAGCTGGATCAGCCTCCCTGTTGGGTTTAAAGCAGTGTTTTTGAAGTGTCAGCCATATACTGTGTTTTTATCTTGAATTTACAAAAACAAGTACTCATAGGTTAGAATTAGCTAAATTTAAAAAAATATATAGTATACCGGTACTCTCTTTTTAACCACAAACTTTTTTCAGCTTTAATTACTGAATACTTTTTTCCTACTTTTATATTCTGATTTATTTTATTTGCCTTTTTGCTAAAAGTCCATGAACAGATGCTATAATAAAGCAAAGGTTCCCAACGCTGGTCCTTGAGGAACACCATTCTGCATGTTTTACTTGTTTCCCTGCTTTGACACACCTGATTTGAATGAATGGGTGATTAACAGACTTATGCAGAACTTGAGGAAGTAACTAAATCACTGAATCATGTGTGTTGGAGCAGGAAAAACTGAAACATGCAGAATGGTGTTCCTCAAGGACCAGGGTTCGGAACCACAACCTTTTTAAATTCAGCTTTTGTTTTTATTGTAACTCAACATCAGCATCTGTTTATTGCAGGTTGTTTATTGATAAACTTAAACGGATAGACAGACAGACAGACAGACAGACAGACAGACAGACAGATAACATAGCAACTTTTAAATGCTGTGGTAATTTTCTTCATCCACTCTTCTGATTTTTTTGTTTTGTTGTCTTTTTTATTGTTTTTCACTCTTTCTGAATTGTTGTGTCACTGAAGAGTCCTGGTTTCTGTTATTGAACTCTTATTTTAAGAGTTTTAAAAAAATCTGCTTTGAGAACTGAAAGAGAAATGAGACTGTGTGTTTGTGCCTGCTGCTCAGGCGATCAGTCAAGCCGTGGTCATGAACACAAACTGTATGCAGTCTTCTGGAGCACTCTTTGTGTCTTCATGTTAATCAGATGCTCTGTCTTACTCTCTTTTTCTCTCTTTCCTAATTTGTTTACATGTATTATTCTTCCTCTCCTCCTAAAGATGGAATGGGCCGAGTCCTAGCTCAGGATGTTTATGCCAAAGACAACCTTCCACCCTTCCCTGCTTCAGTCAAGGATGGATATGCTGTAAGAGGTGAGGATCATGTATTATAGCCGATTATCTAAAATATGTCTCGGTCTTTCATCCTTAACTTTAATTTTTTACACTTTGCTGCATAATTATTCCAGATCTGTTCAGTTTTTGTTATTTTAGTCACCGGTTCTGTAAGACTTTTACTTAAATGCAAAAGAATGTTGTTTCAACATCTTAGAGAGTCTGAGGAGGCAAATCAATCCATCCCATTTTTTAATGCTTGGGAGGGAAGGTCTTTTGTAATGCAAAGTATGTATGGTAAAAATTGTTCAGAAGCTCTGTCATTTATAATGTGTACAGTTGTGGCCAAAGTTTTTGAGTGACACAAATTTTGGTTTTCAAAAAGTTGGCGGCCTCAGGTTTTTAGGATCTTTTGTCATGCTATAATGTAATTTTAATGCATTCCATACATTTTTTGTTTACTTTTTATTGACAAACATACAGTTTAAGCAAAACTTTTATATTTAGTGTTGACTCTTCTATAAGATTTCTGCAGTTTGTCTCAGCATGCTTGATATCAGCTTCTGGGTGAAATATTGACTGATGGCAACCCATTCCTGCCTAATCAATGTTTAGAGGTGATCAGAGCTTATGTTCTCAATGAGACTGAGATCTGGGGCATCCCTGCCCGTGGACCCAAAATTCAGCGTTTTGTTTACCGAGCTACATGTTATCATCAAAGTTCATACTCAATAATCCAGGTAAAAATATCCAACAATGTTCAGTTTTGTTGAGACGTTTCGTCCTTCATCCAAAGGACTTCGTCAGTCCAAGGAGACACAAACAAACTCAGTCCCACAGGCAGCACACTCCCATAGTAGACCAACCAGTTTGCTGGTGAGAAGATGGTTTCTGGGGCCCTCCCTCTCCCCCGTCGACTCCTCTGAGGTAGCTTGAATGCTTGTGGGACTGAGTTTGTTTTGTGGCTCCTCAGCCCGATGAAGTCCTTTGGATGAAGGATGAACCGTCTCAACCAAAAAAAAAAAAACCATCCAGATGACCTGACTGAACTTTGTTGGATTTGTACCTGGATTATTGAGCATGAACTTGGATGTTTTTAACAACTTTGGCTATGGCTGCCTCAGAGGAGTCGATGGAGGAGAGGGAGGGCCCCAGAATCCATCTTATCACCAGCAAATTGGTTGGCTGCTTGTGGGACTGAGTTTGTTTGTGGCTCATTGGACTGACGAAGTCCTTTGGATGAAGGATGAAATGTCTCATCAAAAAATAAACCATCCAGATGACCTGACTGAATTTTGTTGGATTGTCTTGTGACATTGTGCTCCATCATGCTGGAACAAACATTGTTCACCTCCAAATTGCTCCTGGATTGTTGCGAGAAGTTGTTCTACAAGGATGATTTGATGCCATTCCTCATTCATGGCAGCGTTTTTAGGCAACATGTTGAGTGAACCCACTCCCCTGGATGAGAAGCAGCCCCAGACTTGAACGTCTCAGGATGCTTCACTGTTGGTATGACACAGGACTCGTGGTGGCGCTCACCTTTTCTTCTCCGGACAACCATTTTTCTAGATGTCCTAAACATTCTGAAGGGGGCTTCAACAGAGAAAATGCCTTCCCCGCAGTCCTCTGCAGTCCAGTCTCTATACTTCCTGCAGAATGTCATTCGTCCTTGATGTTTTTCTTGGAGAGAAGTGGCTTC
>JARVLU010000179.1:23481653-23504883 GCA_031762415.1 Simpsonichthys santanae | reverse complement strand
CTCTCTTGAAAATGAGTTCTCGTGGCTCAATGAGACTAACCTGGATAAATAAAGGTTAAATGAAAAAAAAAAAAATGTGAAAGGAGCAGTAAAAAGTTGTAAACAGATCTAAAGATTTGAAGGATGTAAAATAAGCTCAATTCATTTTCTATGAGGAAAAAAGGGGGCAGAAAAGACTTAATATTTCAAAAAGCGAAAGGTGGACCGATACCAAAAGTCACAGCACCCTTCTCTTGAAAGAGCTGAATGTTTTGAAATATGATTTGTTGAAATAGCACCAAAAATGTGGAATGAAAAAGATGCTGAAAAACGTACCAAGAAAAATGTATCACAATAGAGTGAAGGCTTCATAAACACTCAGACAATAAAAAACACAACTGATGGGACTTTCCAAAAAGTGTCTCATCAGTTCCAGAATCTTTGGGGCTTGTTGTCATGTTGTTGTTTTTTTTTTTTTATTTCCTTCTGACTTTTTGTGATTTTAAACCAAAAGTGGAGCCTTCAGGCATCTTCTTATGAAGCCCATTAAGATTTGAAATGTGACTGATGAAGATGATTAGAAAGTGACGTTCCTCGACCTTATAGCGTTCACCTTGAATGCTTTTCTTGACTCTTTTCTGCCTACTGCACTCTTATAAATCTGGTGTTGCATTTCTTCTTGCGTCCACGTCCTGTAGGTCTGACTCAGGAACCTCACGTTTCTTAAAAATGTTTGCAGCTGTGGTGTGAGGAACATGAAGCTGCTCTTTCAGAGCTCCTCAGACAGCTCTGGGCTTTGCTTTCTCTGCTCCATGTTCAGTGTGTTGCACACAATGATACCAAACTGCCCACTTTAACGTTTGTTTCTTTTAAACAGACTGGATGAAAAGCTTGAAGGGACCAGTGATACTAATTAAGGTTGAATACTTCGCTTGAAACAAACAGAAAGTTTTTTGTTTACTCTATCGGATGCTAACAGCATGCAGATCTACATTAAACAGTTAATTTTAACCAAATCACCCTTCATGAGAAGCAAAGCGTTGTTTCAAGGAGCTGTAAAGGTACCAACAAATCTGTCTGTCAATACTCTTAACCTTTACATTGGTTTTACCTTCACGTGGCCTCTTGTCCAAAGCTGGCTCTGTTTTTCCTCTTTCGTTCAGTTTTTCCTCTCTAGTGAGTTATTAGCTGACGTATGCGTGTGTATGCTCTGTGCTTTGCAGCCCTGATGACCTTCTCAACGCTCTGAATGAAGGCATCAGCCGTGCTGATGTCATCATCACCTCAGGAGGAGTGTCCATGGGAGAGAAGGTGAAAAATGTGCCACATAGATGGATTAAAAAAATGTTGTTTTACTGACACCTTGTGGTCGATTATAGAACAACAGGATGTGTTTTTAAATCAACTTGAAATATTTTTTAAAGTACAAGTTTTAAAAGTACTTTTTAGTCATTTCTTGCTTTCAAATGTCTTTTTAGGATTATCTTAAGCAGGTGCTGGATATTGATCTTCATGCTCAGATCCATTTTGGTCGTGTTTTCATGAAACCGGGGTAAGGAAAGAGAATCCGCTTCATTCCTTCAACTTTTTAACTTTGCTATGAATTTTTTACTACAATTAAGACAATGTTACAACCAAGATAATGATTACAAGGTGTCTTTAAGTTAACGTTTCAGAAATTTACAGTAAATGTTTTGTCCTTTCCTATTTTTTTTTATTATTATTTTTTTCAGTCTCCCAACAACATTTGCCACCTTGGACATAGACGGTGCTCGCAAACTCATTTTTGCCCTTCCAGGTAGTGTGTGAAGTTGAGAGAAAGAGAGATTTAGCCGGCCGCTTTGTCAGAGATGTTACTCAGATATTTTTCTTTGCGCTCTCCGTCCTCTCTGTTCGTCCCCGTCTGTCCTAGGAAACCCCGTGTCTGCTGTTGTCACCTGTAATCTTTTTGTCATCCCTGCCTTGAGGAAGATGCAGGGCATTTTGGACCCCAGGCCCACTATCATCAAAGCAAGGGTACGATGCTCTGGGAAATCAGGGGTCTTGTCCGTTCACAATAACTCCACTGTTGTTTATTTTGAAGAACAAAAAAGTTTCCTCTTCTCTAAAATGCAACAAATTTGAAAATATTGTTTGTAATTAATGTGCTGGTGTTTTATTGCAGCCCGTTGCATCATAAATGTGACCCATTTTCATCATCAGCTTGTTCAAATTTATGACCACAGCGTTTTATCGTGATTTGGTAAAGGCGTCACGGCCCATGACCCTGAGGCCTCGGCTTCAATGATGAATATTCATAAATGTGGAATGAAAACAACAGATCACAAAAGTGTTTCACACACAGAGCAGACAAAGCTCACATGATGACGTTAAGTTTAAGGTCTCCTGTCATTATGGGTGCCTACCAGAGAAAAGTGTTGCATTACCGTGTTTGCTGGCATATAGGTCACACTTTTTTGCATAAATTTGCAAGTCCTGCGATTTATACACCAAAGTGACTAATGTACATGTTTTTTTGTTTTTTGTTTTTTTTCTGCATATTTAAAACCGATTTTTGGCTGAGATCTGACGATTTCATTCATTCTGACATGAAAAATATTAAACACTACCATTTTCAGCCACTAGAGGGCTCTCGAGCATTATGGCAAGCCAAGTGGCTCATTAATAGGTAAAAGTGGCTATTAATGAGGCACTTGGCTTGCCATACAAAGCCACCTCTGTCTCGCTCGAACTTTTGGAGCAAACGTCAAAACAGCTGCATTTCTCCACGCCGCCCAGGCGAAATGCAGCTGATTTGACCATTAAAGTGCATTTATTAAGGAAAGGTTAAAATGAGACACACCTTTGCTATAATTTCGAGCAAACAAATAATTGTTTTTAAGTGTTAATCTAGTAAAATTCTTCAGTTCTCCCCATGCACGCTCCCGCGACCGCCATTTTGGCAGCCAGTCAATTTTTGACACAACACAGACTCACTTTTATGGGTGGTCAACGGTTACGCATAATAGATACGACTTATACAGCGAAGCGACTTATTTTGTTTTATTTTTTTTCCACTTTATTAGACACATTTGGACTGGTGCAACGTGTACGGCAGAAAACACGGTATTTGCAGTGAGAAAATCAACTTGAACATGTTAGTGCCGAAAAGTTGCTTAAAAGTTTGGATGATGTTCAATAAAATAGTGTTGTAAATAAAACCTTTGTTGGCAGATTTAAAGTGGCATTTTAGACATTTCTGTTTACCAGATTACCTGCAAAAATATTAAATATTGAAGCAAATTTGGCATAAATTGTGATGGAAACTGGCATTTATTAAAAAAATTATATACAGTATATATACTTTTTTTTTTTCCCAGAGTTTAGACGTTTGTCATCAGAAGATCCCCCCCCCCCCTACTTTTAGAGCATCAGTAAAGTTTGCAATGCAGCTACTGAGTTTTGGTGTAAATTTGATCTTTAAAGATTTATACCAAATAAAAATTACATACTTTCTTTTATGAGTCTTAGAACAGTTAAACCTTTAAACTAGTGCAAAAGGGATTCAAAGAAATCCTCTGAAATGCACCTTTTTTTGTTTTACTCTCATTTATCTTAAACAGTATGTACATTTCTTTCAAAAGTCCAGAGAAATATCACATGCACGTTTATATATTTTTTATTTTCATTGTATATTTGTTTCTAGTTGTCATGTGACGTGAAGCTGGACCCTCGCCCTGAATACCATCGCTGCATTTTAACATGGCATCACCAGGAGCCTCTGCCGTGGGCACAGAGCACAGGTACAGAAAAACATGGAACACGTTTAATATTTCATCCTCCGTCTGGTGGATTACTATATTTATTATTGCACTACCTTTTGTTATATCTCCTAAATAAAAGCTGAAACTGTAGCTGAAGTTGTTGATAAAGGTCTTGTGCAATGAGTAGCACTCATATATATATTATGAATTGCTCTCAGTTACAAATACACCAAATCTTAGGTCATCACGTGTAAAATTGCCCGAGTTATAACCATCTGGGTAGTTTTTAAGGTCAGTTGACTACAAAGTATCTTGAATTGGGTTGTTTCCAAAAGTGAATCAGTTGTAGGTGATTCCATTATTACATTTTCTGGTTTCATTATTTGTTCAGTGCTTCATGAAATATTTTGCTAACAGACTAACAAATAAATGCACACACTGAGACACGGGCAAAAACTCTCTAATTGCTCGCCTTCGCTTCTCCTCCTTGAGTGAAAAACAAAAGGTGGAGGTATTTATTTTAATTAGAAAATAAACTTGGTGAATGAGTCATCACGTTTGACTTTTGTTGAATCAACGGGATATTAACTAAATATTTTATTTTTTGTGTTTGTTTTTAACGTTACATTTAAAGATATTCCAAACCTCATCTAAACGGGCATGTTTAAATAAAGTTTAAAATGCTTCTGGGAGTGTGTTTGGGTTGTTCACTAAAAGATTTGACGGCCATGTCAGTGTTATAGTTTGTATTTACAAACCAAACTGCAGGATTGCCTAGAGAGGCAGCCACCTATTATTATCCACCTGAAAAGGGTCTTACTCTTCCATCAACTTTAATGTGACCCGAACCGCAATGTGTGCCCCCAAATGTTACATCAAAACAACTGGTCAGAATCGTAACGTGTGCTATTACTTTTATTGGCATTTCGAGTTACCATGGTGACGTAATTTGCAAACAAATGCACCATTTTTCCCATTGAAAAACACTGACAGAAACTCTTCACAGCCTCTAACTGCCACAGTGAGGTCACATGACCTAGAGTAAAGAATACAATTGGAGCCATTTTGGTTCAAGATGGCTGCCACAGCTACCTCAGAAAACACAAAATTGACTATAATTCTTTAAAATATTGATCTGAAATTTGGTATAGTGGTAGCTGAGGGAAATCAAATATCCAAGATGGCTGCCTTGTCTAAAAGAGAAAAAACTACAATAACTTAGCTATTTTAAAATATATTGAGTTGAAATTTGGTGTGGTGGTACCTGACAGTGAAGCACAACACATTCTGAATTAAATCTAAAAAATTCAAGTTGGCCACCAAAGCTCATTTTAAATTCTTACAACTCAGCCAATTTTAGAGCTATTCAGCTGAAATTTGGTTATTGTTACCTGAGAACATCTCTAACAGATTGTGAATGAAAAAGCCAAGATGGCCACCTGAGCTGAAAAGAAAAATACTATAAATCAGCCATTCTTAGAGATATTAAGCTGAAATTTGGTGTGGTGGTAGCTGACAACATTCCCCATTACATACCATACCTGCAAACTAGTCACCTTTTCCATCCCTTCTGAGTTTGCAGGTATGACATACTGAATCCAAATCAAAAATCCAAGATGGCCACCATAGCTTAAAAGAAAAAAATAACTACAGTATAACTATTGATTTTTGACCATGTGGAGCTGAAGTTTGGTTTGATGGTAGCTGAGAGGGAAGCACAACATACAGTACTGTCAGATCAAAATTTAAATTGGCTGCAATGTGGCAGTCCCCGTCAACGTTTCTCCAGGAACATTCTAGTTATAAATTAGTAACAACCGTTTTCTTTGATTTTAAGTCATATCAAATACACCAGACAATATTTTACTGACGCACAGTTGATCAGAAGGGTCACCTTGTATGAAAAAAAACAAACTCTGACACGTGTCGTTCCCTCCGTCTCCTCTCTGCCGCAGGAAACCAGGTGAGCAGCAGACTGATGAGTATGCGCAGCGCTAACGGGCTCCTGATGCTACCTCCAAAAACAGAGCAATACGTGGAGCTGCACAAGGGCGAGGTGGTGGACGTCATGGTCATCGGACGGCTATGATGTCATCAGAGAGGGACGGCGAGACGGCGTCATATAGCGCGAGTCAGAATGGGTGGTTCACGGTGCATGTCCACATATCATTGACTATTCTGTAATATGCAACGGCACAGCTAGTTTTTATTGATTTGGATAACGTTGAGGTATAGTCAACATCTCGGTCACAACCTAGATACATATAAAAAAAAATAATTTTAAAAGATTCTAGTATTTCAAACAAAGAAAATATAACTTTTAAAGAAAAAAATCTAATTATAAAAAGAGATTTATTCTGTAATATATTATTATGATTATTCTTATTATTATTATCATTATTCTTATTATTATCATTACTATATTAAGGCAACTTTGTTCCTTTCATTGCAATTGCTTTGTGTGTTCAATGCTAGACCTTAACTATAGCAGTAGCATTTTAATAGACAGCTGTAGGTGCCTGCCAGGACGGTTTAAAAAACCTAAAGTATTATTTTCCTCATCTTTAGTGGGAAAAATTTTTTTTTTGAAAGTTAAGAAAATATTAGGGAAGGCTCCAGATTTCCCGGTGCTCGGTTAGGAGGAAGGAGGTGCACATGAAGACCACCTTCCTCCTCTGAGCGCTCGTCAAGGTGACACTTCTGATTTTCTCTCATTAGTATGCATCATAATGGCTTCACAAAGAGCTTTGCTTGTTGTTTATCTTGTGTCTTGTTTATGTGCGCAGTGCCAAAATGCCTGGGCAGGAAGGAGATGTGTCACTGGGCAGGGGGTCGGGGGGGATGAGGGGGCCCGGACTCTGAAGCTTCCTTATATTCATGGTGACCGGGCGAGATGAGCCCGGGAGAAATAACCTTTTATTTCATCAACTATTTAAGTAAATATTCAAGAAAAGAAACAGCTTCTTTAAGTGCTGACAGCCTTTTTAACCTACTTCACACGAAATGTACAGAAAATAAAGATAAAAATAACCGTATTGTACAGATACATGTGACCAGCACTCCTGAGGAAATTATTAAGCAATGAGGAGACATTGATCAACGCTGTACTATAACATTTTCTGTAATGATATGAAACTGAAGAGATTAAAATAATAAAATTCCTTGATCATTATGTAAAAAAAAAATAATCTTGTTGCGTTTCCTTTATAATAAAACATATTATTGAAAAAGTGTTATTTTGGGTCATTAGTGCTAAAAGCTTTTGTTACACACATAAGTCGAGCGGAGTAACTGTCTAGATTGTGTCTGATTCACTTATTTTCTGTCCAGTACATGGGAGTTTAAAAAGAAAATGTTTACCGTATGTTTCAGACTATAAGGCGCACTTAAGATCCTTTATTTTTCTCAAAAATCGACAGTGAGCCTTATAATCAGGTGCACCTTATGTTAAAGCTGTCATTTCTAACTCGGGCCTGAAGCCTGGCCCAGCCCGACCCTTATTTGGGACAAGCCAGGTCATAATAATGTGCTGGATGGGCGGGCCGGGTCATTGTTGGGCTTTTGATTGCGTTAGTGAATCAGCTGCGATCCAAATATATGGCAACATGGCTTGCCACATAATCACCAGCCATACGCGGCCATTTCACCGCGAGCTGACCGGTCTTGAAAGTTCATTCGTCTGCAGGTGGGGTTCGGAAATTATGGCTACAGGCTGGGGCCGGGTCAGATTTTTTGGGCCCGAATGCAACTCTACCTTATGTATTAATTCTGGTTGTGCTGACCTAGAACTGATTTTATGTGGTGCACGGTGTTCAAAAATCTGTCAAAATGAATTTATTTTACTTAATGCGCCTTATAATCCGGTGCGCCTTATAGTCCAAAAAATACCATAACTCACTTTATGTTCCATTAGAAACATGCTCATGGAAATAACCATGAATGCTCCTTGTAATTTTAGAACAATTAACATGAATGTTTTTTTAGAATAGAATAAAGATCCCCAAATGGTGGACCATGGACACAAATTAAGTCTTGTCTGGACCTGATCAAGTGTTAAATTTCATTTAGTCATTCATTTTAAGTGGTGTAACATTTAATGGTAATTTAATTTAAGCATTGCAGCTTTTGTGGCATTTATAGTAATATATTTAAGGAAGTGGCAGCTTTTCTACACATTAAGGGTGGTTTGGTTTTGGCAGCACAGCTTAAAAACAGTACAGAGGTCATGCGTCATGACCACTGCTCCACCGTCCCGGCTGTACATATAATGGACCTTTGCTTCATTACCTGTAGAAATTAGCAAAAATACTTGCAAAGCACAGGGAGAAGATGCAAACTTTAACAGAACGTTTTCATCTAAGATTCAGACGTAGGTTTTTCTCTCACGAGGGAGTTTAGTTTTTCCTTTCCACTGTCACCTTCACGCTTGCTCATTGAGAGTTCTGCAGTGGAGTTAAACTCAGACTGCGTCTCAGAAAAATATTGATAATTTATTATTTTTATATATGAATGTTTCTGTTCAGTGCCCTGAGATTACTTCAGTTGTGACTTTGCGCTATAAAAACTGAATTGAATTGAATTTTTTTCTATAAGTCAGCTGTTCTGACCACCGTGTTGCTGTGCAGCCCACACTTTTGTAAAGTTAAAGTAAAGTAGAATGTGTTGAAACTAATTAAACCCAACGTTTTAATAAATGGTTGACAATAAATTGATATTTGAATATACAGTAAAACTTCATATCTTCAACGTTTTCATTCAAAAGAGTCAGACTTTTGGGAATCTTTAAATGACTAATATTTCTCCAAATTTACTGAAAGCTTTTGTTTTTCCTTTTAAAAAATGTTTTCTACTATGGAATAAATAACAAAAGAAACTATTTTCAGCACCAGCAAGGTGATTGCAAGAGCTGAAAGTCTGGTATAAAAATGATGACTGAGGGCCGCTGCATCTCTCAGGTCCTGTCGGGTTTTCTCCTTTTTCAGATTTGGGTCACACGTTAGTCTTAGACACCCAATGTCCAAATAAAATGGTTGAAAGACCTTCAGAAAGTCTGAAAAACTATTGGTCAAGAGCATTTTTGAAAGGCTAAAAGAAAGCAAAGCTCTGTAGATGCAAATTTAAAACAAAAAAAGAGTAGCAAAATAGTAGCGTTGTATTGGATTATAAGGCTCAGTGGTGATTTTTGAGAAAATTAAAGGATTTTAAATGTGCCTTATAGTCCAAAAAATACTGTAAAGCTATTTTACATTAGCAAAATGTTTCAAACTACTTTTCTATAGCTGTGTATTTGACCTTTTATGAACGAATTGTATTTTCACTGCTGCTGCTTTGGATGAAGAGCAATAATCTGCTGCATTGGAAACCATAAGAGGTTTTCTCCGTCGCTCCAGAAAGGTAAGTGTTTAAGATTCAAGAGCCTTGAAGGAATGAGTCTCACAAGGAAAAGAGGTTAAAAGCAAAGGTGTCAGAAAGGATTAACCTAATAGGAAACGCAATGAGGGGAAAAAGGCAGCTCAGGGCTTTAGTGAAGGGTTTCAGGGAGGCAGCATGAGATTAGACAGTTTCTGTTCTCTGCTAGATGAAATGACAGCAGATCCCATTAGCTGGAGATGATTAATGGTGCTGTGCCAAGAAAGTAGACATCCATTTATGCAAATGTGTAAAAAAAAAAGTGCTAAATGGAAGAGGGAAAGTGTGAAGATGATTGTAGAAAATAGCATATTCTTCATACCCTCAAGTGCAGTAAGTGTGTTTATTTATTAGAGCATGAGTGCCTAATTTTCTTGAATATACTGAACCAGTTAAGGCAATTGAGATAAAAAGGCAAATGGGATGATTAGTGAAAAGTTAAAACCCGCCTGAAGAAAGCAAAGTGGAAATGATCATTTGCATTTATAGTGTGTGTAAATTATGTGAAACACCAGGAACGCTTGCCAGTTGTGTCGATTTATTCTGCTTTAACAAGATTTTCTTTATATTTTTGCAACTGTGATCAAAAAAGTTTAAACTCTAACTGATCAGCTGTCAAGCTATTGTTCGCATTTCTTTTAACATTAATAAAATATTTGCTTATTTTGTTATAGAAGCAGAACACTTGCATAGTTGGTTCTCTGTCAGATTTTTAATTTTATATTTTAAACCTTAAAGATAGCGCTTATTTTTGTGTTTTAACAGGAGACTGCTGGTAATAAAATATCTGCTCTTCATTCTGTACTTTAATAAAATCTGATCGTAATCTGTTGCTCTGAGACAAAACAGGAAAGCCATTAGAGATTTATACTGTATATGAAAATTGATATTTTGTAGGCAAGTTTAAAAGTACAAGATGTTGATTTATAGACATTAACACTGGTAAATGTAATATTGGTACAACTCTGAAGTATAAAACAATCAGGTTTCTTTGGCTCCTCTCTGTGTTCATAAAGTGATCTGCAAGGTTTTACAGAACCTGAAAGAAATGAAATGATCCAGTCTATTTAAAGTCACACTGTTCTGCTCTTTATAGAGAGTGCATTAAATATAAAACATCTAAACACTTTAATGAGGTCATGATAAAGGTTATTTCATCACAGTTTTAATTCCTCTATTAATCTTGATGATCAAACATTTCAGTTAGATCACCTCTGATAAAAAATCATTCTGTTGTGGCAGAAAGTTTAGAGTCATCATCACATAACTTTGTGTATAAAATGGCCAGAGCTCCAGAATGAAGAGAGTACCAAACTTTACACCTTTATAATCAAGTGAGAAGCTTTTTTTTATTTTATTTTATAATCTCAACTACTTGTAAATTATGTCAGGAATTTTAAAACTTTCTGAACACCTACTGGAAAAACGAGAAGGTAACCAACAGAGCAGGGACAAAAAGATGTGACACAATAAGACTAATAAAACAATTTGAGTTTCTAAATGTCATATTGATGCTCAGAAGCCTGAACTCCAGATACCGTAGAGACTAACTATAACAAAAAGAGTACTTTCTACTTACTTTACCTGTCACTAATAATAAAAATAATAATGTTATAATAATGTTATGACTGACTGTGTAGCTCATATCAGTACAATCACAGTACTGTACTGCTGTTTTAAAATTAACAAAAAAATTCACAAAGGCATAATGAGATATTCATAAACAGTTTATATAGAAAATGCGGTTTCTCAAGTTGTCAGTGAAGCATTTTGATGTCTCCTCAGAAAATACTAATCTTGTGTATCAGCCTGAAAATTTTCTGTTATTTTGTATCAAAATTTGACATTAGCCATAATTTTTTTAAACATTTTCTAAATTTATCACCACTTTTAGTTATTTTGAAAGCATATAATTTAATGCACCTTTTAAGTGTAATTTATTTTTATTATGTAAAAATTATTTCTGATTTTCTATTTACAGTATTTGCATACTTTGATTTTGCAGTAAAGTTGGTCACTGTGTGAAATATATTCAAGTCAAGTCTACCTTTATTTATACAGTATAGCACATTTTATTCATAAAACAACCTAATGACTTTCTCTAAAAATAAAAAAGACTGTTTTATTTAAAAAAAAACATGCACTCTAAGATTTCATGATGAACAAAACTATTATTTTTTTAAAAACGATAAATAATGATCTTGTAAGATGAGTCAAAGTCTATGTTAGCAATATGTTACAAATTAAATTATTTATAATATTATGGTGCAATTTTCTATGGGTAATTATGTTTAGTATTTTAGCATAGTATTCAGTATATTAATACAGTACGGTACTGTATATAGTTTTTAATGTGAAGATTTACTTGTGTTTAAGTTTACGACAATGTCGTAATGTCGCTGACGGAAAGGTGGCGCTGTTGAGCCACACTGTTGCCACGGAAACGACTCAAAACAACCGGTGGCGCAGTTCACCAGCAACAGCCACAAGTGTCCTGACTCCCTGCGCTCGGACAAAACTGCTACAGCAGCTAAAAGCGTTAACACCGGGGGAGAGATTTTTCTTTCATAACCGTGTTAAATTTGCACAAATTCTCAAAGCAACAAGCCCCTTTTACTAAAACTCGGACTTCTGGCTGGTTTTGAAGTGGTGAGTAGTCGCTTTCTGTAACGGGACAGCTGCAGATCAGCTAGCGGTCCGACGCGGCTAAGCTAAGTCTTTTAAGCTAAACTAAGAGTCACGCGCTCGCGCTAAGCATCAATAATACATGTAAAACCGTGCATTTAAAAATCAAACTGGTTACAGTATTTGGAGAGTGCCCTTTGCAGTTCCGTCTTACATATTTGTAAATGTTCCAAAACTGTATTAATATTAAATCTACACGACAGAGATTTATTTTACATCGACTCCAGATTAACCAGCCGTTTGTTGCTGGGGCTAATTTAAAACGAGAATTGTTTACAACAGGTGTTTATTTTACACAAGTTTTGTGGAAAAATGGAAAAGACACTTGGAGAAACTTATAGAACATCACTGACGTGAAAACTACTGCACTTAAATTACTTAAAATTAACAGGATGCCGTTTTTTATTTTAAACCTTTCTGTGTTTTTAACAACCAACCTTTTTTTTTTATTTTACCAGGAAGAAATACACTGAGATTATTAATCTCTTTTACAAGGATGTCCTGGGAAATGTAGCATTTCAAAATGTCTTACTTTTCACTATAATCAGCTGCATATTTTAAATTTATATTAAGTCAAATAGGAAAACAGTGATATTCTGTTCTGTTTTCTTTTCAAATAATATTAAGTCATCTTTGTGATGCTGCAGATGACTGTAACTCACTTCACAAAAGTGGAGCGTAACCTTTTGCTTGTTTGGGTTAGTGTGTTGTTTGCATGTCCACTTTATTTCATTCTTCTAACCAGGCACATCGCTCCTCTCCCAGCATCCTTCCAGGTCCTGCCGTGTAGAGTAGATCCTGAGATCCCAAGCTTAATTAAGCCCACGGGAACAGATGGTCTGCTGGCAGCCTCTGCTGCTTCTCAGCAGTACCCTGCCTCACTGAACACAGCTAAATGTTTCTGCAGAGGAGGGGTTTAACAGGCGTGGAGGTAGACGTGCCAGACGTGATTAGCTGTAGAGAGTTGGTCTGAGAGGGTAAGGGCCGCCATTTAATTGTAGAGGACATGACCGACTTTGATTCAGGGGCGCCTTTCAAAGACAAATATATCATTTTTTTTATGTTTTGCCTACTTTGGTATATGAACAGTTGCAACAAATGTGGTATAATACAGATAATTATCTTTAAAGTCTACAAACAGTCTTTTGGCAAGCCTACAATTTATTTAGGCTTTAATGAGATGGTGAAAAAGAGGCACACCAACCAGCATTCAGTATCATTATAACCGTGCATGAACTTTTGTCACAAGTTCTGGATTTTGTTTCTTCAAACTGACCAAGCATATGCGTCACATCAGCACGTCTCAGTCATATTACCAAATCCAGATTAGTGCTTGTAGCATCCTTAAAAATAGATTTTAATCTACAATAGTCACAACATTGGTCAGTTAGGTAGTAAATAAAAGAAGTGTGTCATTTTATTATTATAATTTTGGTAATGTTGCAATATACTCAAGTCTAGTCAAAGTTTATTTCTGTCACACATTTAAAAACAACTTAAATTTACCTAATTGATGTTAAAGATATATATAAAAATATGTGATTGCAACATCAGTAATAAATATGAATTACAGTAAACAATAATTGATAATTTATTAGAACAGAATTTTGAATAAATAAATAAGCCATGCTTGTAAAATAAAAGCTCTGACCATGATATACTAAACTTTTTTTTTTTTTTTGTCTTTCTTTGTTTTCGTCAATACAAGCAGTTAACTACAGGTGGATATGTTGAACAGGCTGATCTGTTGGACAGGTGTGCTCAGTCGAGGGGATTTAAGGTGACTGAGGCCAGAAGGCTCTCTGCGTTAAGAATTAGATTAGTGCCTTGGTAGATGAGACCAGGTAGGGGCAAAAGTTGGCCCTGACCAACGTAACAAAGAAATTTGCTTACTTGAAAGTATATCCTATAATTTAAAATAATGGGGTGTACTTTCACAAAAATAACCTAAGAGGCAATTTTTATCTTTAGTTTTATTTGAACTATTTATCACATTGTTGCTGCCAAATGTTTCCTAAAAATCCTTTCTACTTCAGATTTTGAATTCTCAAGAGTGTTCACGGTGTTAACTCTGTACAGGAGAAAATCGTAAATCCTTTTTCATTCTCTGTTTGTATTTCAGGCTGAGTGGTGACAGAAAGAAGACGAAGAACTTCATCCTTCAATGGAGTTCTTTGACCCTGAGCTGATTGTTTCCACCAGCAGTTTCTCTTAATGCGCTGGCAGATTTTGGGAAATCCTGGGGTGGTTTGAGCTGTATGCGGCTGCAACAGGGATGATTACATCCCATATGAACGGTTATGTGCAGGAGGCCTCTGGTCAGGCCATGAGCTACAGAGAGAGGGCTGTGGACTGTCCAGGCCAGGAGAGTAGCCTCGTTAAATCCCCTCAGTGCAGCGCCCACATGGAGAGGATCCAGCTTTACCAAGAAGAAATGAGGAAGAGGAGAGAGGAGGACAAGGGAAAGCATGACATTGATCCTAATGCTTCTCTCCGGCTCAAGAAGTTGTCACAGAACCCAATGGTTGGCATCGACAATCCCACCTTCGATGGGAAGGAAAAGGTTACTAATGACACAACCTGCCCGGATCCTGTAGTGGGTGAGTTAAAGGGAGTGTTGGAAGACTGTTACGTGGGTCAGAGGTTGAATGGAGGAAGGAAAGTTTGAAAGAGGAGGAGCAACTCAGACCTCAGGGAAGAAAAGAGAATTGTGAGGTTTTACAGAAAGAAATCAAAACAAAAGAAGTTAAAACAATATGTTTACATGCGCAAAAGGCTTTGATCAGATTGAAATGTATTCTGATTAAATAATCCAAATGTATTGTTTACATGGGCGCAATCCGTTCACGATGAGCGTTTACATGCAGCTGGGTTTTATTCAGAATAGAAGTGCAGACATGTGCAGAGTGGTAAACATTCCTTAAAAAAAAACACAGAAGAAGAAGTTCTACTTCCGTGATGAACGGAAATAAACATGAGCGCCCAAAATGGACCCGTGACAGGTTTTAATGACGGTGGAGACGTTACTGCACTGTTGTCGCTCACTGACCAGTTTTACTTCCCTGACATATTAGCATCGAGTCAGGCAGAAATACGTGAGGTAGACATACGTACGTCAGGTCGATGGGAATAAAAAGATCAGATTAAGTGGTTACATGCACACCGTTCGGATTATGAATTGGCATGAACCACCCGTCTCACTAGCTATGTTAACATGGACATAAGTAATCGGATCAAACGGCCGTTCAGAATAAAAACGTGTCATGTAAACACCCTGTTCGGGTTTTTTTTTTTTTTTGTTTATTCAGCGTGATCCGAAATAATTTGTGATCAGAACAAAACGGGTGGTTTACGCCGATTCGTAACCTGAATAGTGTCCATGTAAAACGCTTGATCTGTTCATTTTTATCTGATGGTGAAAAACTGGCCTGACTACACATGTGTGGTGACTTTGTCATTTCCGCCTGGCTAATGCTAATAATATTAGCATGTGGAGGAGGCAAAACTGGTCGGTGAGCGACACAACATTTCTACTAGAAACTTTGAAAGAGCTCAAAATGATCTGTATTACCGCTAGATCAGTCAAGGAGTGCAGAAACGTCTCCATCGTCATTAAAACCCGTCGCTGGTCCATTTTGGACACTCAGGTTTGTTTACGTTCATCACGGAAGTAGAACTTCTGTGTTTTTTAAGGAGAGTTTACCACTCCGCATGTCAGTACTTCTGTTCAGAACAAAGCCCGCTGCATGTAAACGCTCGTCATGAGCAGATTGCGCCCATGTAAACGACACATTTGGATTATTTACTCTGAAAACATTTCAGTCTGGTTGAAAGATTTTAGCTATTCAGATTACAAATTCATTCGGATTGAGCTGAATCAACAAAGAATAATCTGAATGAGGCATTTACATGATACATTTTTATTCTGAACGGCCGTTTAATCAGATTACTTATGTCCATGTAAACATAGGTACTGTGACTAATGAAAAGGGGCAGAGCAGAGGAAAAGTGTGGCGGAGGAACGTGGGTTTTATGGGCTGTCTGCTGGGATGTTTTCAGCTCAACACAAATTGTCTCATTAAAAAAAGAAAAAAACTTTGTGGAAGCTAATAAAATACAATGAGTCACGTTGTAGGAGCACTTTGGGGGTTCCTAAGAAAACAGATGTTTATATTATTTGGACGTAGCACAATTAGTATTCACTTGTTTTTTCTTATAAGTGCTCCTATAGTTTGACTGCTAGAAACAAAATGCATTAATATCAGCAGAGTCTTCTCTATACGTAACTTTATATTTAAAGGCTGACACCAAAGAAGTGCTTACATATATTGCTGGTTTTACAACTTTTCAAACAGCTAAGTATTTGGCTAATACACTACTGTATTAAATAAGTTTTCTGATAAGTTGTTAAACACTATGAAGGTTACGAAGTAAAGTATATACAGTATTATCATTTTACTGAAAGACTATATACAATTAATTGTTTAAAACATATTTTTACTGTAGACCATAATAAATCCAAATTCGACACAATGCTGAAACTTTAAGCAAACATATATTTGTTCTCCTTTGACTTCTTATAAAGTTATTTTTGAGACGACGCCTTTCCTCTGAAGATTTTTAATTTATGGCACTGATCAATTTTCATGGCTTCGTTCCTTAATCCAAAATAACTTTGGACACCTAGTTCTACTGTATGTTTGGTTTAGGTTGTAGTAATAATAGGCAAAAATCTGACAAAATTAGGCTGTTAAAAACATCTTTAAAAATAAAATATTTGTTGATTATGTGCCTGTTTTCCCTAAGCATTGCCTTTTTTTTTCTGCCTGCTTGTTTGTCAGAACTGGAGGAATTATTGCAGGCTCTGAAATGGATGCAGAACTGTTTGCATGATGCTCAGAGCCAGCAGGATGTGGAGCTGATAATGCAGCTCCTAGCCAAGGAGGAATTCAGAAAAGCCTACATGATCTACTCAGCTGTGTCCCAGCAGCTGAGCCGAGCCAGTCCCACTTCACCCCTCACATCACAAGCACAGGACCTCTGCCAGCAGGTACACTTAGGTTACAGAGTTTTTCATTTATTTCGAGTCTGCACAGCTTGTGTGTCTGTTACCTGTCCGTCAGAAATGATTAACTTTAGGAGTGAACCCAATTAAGATGGTTGTCACAGTCAAGTGACTAAAATTTACAAAAAATGTCTATAGCTCTGTCAGTTTTACATGTAATGACCTAAAATTTGCTGTGGTAGTACCTGAGAGTCATTCATAACACACACTCTAAGCATTACACTGTGCAAGACATCTTTGCTTAAAGCTTTGGCATTAACTGTCGGAAACACTATGTTCATGTTCAAAACCGAGAAAGTAATCATTGGATGTTCATCTACAACTTATTATTGTTTTGAATTAATCAGAGGCAAGATGGCCGCCACAGCATGTTGACTTTAGCCGTCAGGAAAATTAGTTTACCATAGTCAGATTTACAGATATAGACCTAAAGTTTGATGTGGTGATGGCTTAGTCATCTTAAACACATACTCCGACTAACACATTTAACAAAACCTCAGTGTTACGCTACATCACACATAACATCATTTACAAGATCTGAACAAGACTGATGTAACTCCATACCTTCCTCATCATAAGAAATCTTTGACCAAAACTCAAGCATGAACAGTAACGGGTGCATTCCTTCAAGCACTAGGTTAAGTTACCTGTAGGTTTATTTGTCATGTGCAAAATTAACACAAGGTCAACAATGCAATGAAATAATATATTGATGAACTCATCAAGAGAGCTGGCTCAGTTCTGGGAGTGCACCTGCAGTCTCTGACAGAGGTGTTTGAGCAGAGGATGCTGAGGAAACTGCTCCAGATCCTGAACATGTCACACCCCCTGCATGATGCACTGGACTCTTACCGCAGCACCTTCATTCGTATAGTGAGACCACTGAGGTGCTCCACAGAACAACACAGGAAGTCCTTCCTCCCTGTGGCTATCAAGCTTTTCAGCTCCTCCCCCTTTCTGCACATAGGACAATAAAATTAGTCCTGTACTACAATAAACATTTTAATGTTTTTCTCTGCACCTGTTTAGAACTTAATTGTTGGCATTTTTATATTCTCTGTTAATTTTACATCTTGTGATTCTTGTGTATGTTCCTTTGTACTGAAACTCTGGCACAATAATGTCCTGCTGGATCAATAAAGTTCTATCTTATCTTAAATGCTTAAGACAAGAAGAACCATCTCGACTCGTCAAAAAATAAAAATAAAACAATGCAGCAAAAATACTAAAAACATTTAAAAAAAACTACTAACATACTTAAAAACATGTTAAAAATATGACTAATATGCTAAAAACATTAAAAAATACTACTAACATACTAAGAAAAATGTAAAAATAAATACTACTAAAATACAAAAAAAACACTAACATACTAAAATACATGTTTAAAAAGTACTACTAACATACTGAAAAACCTGTTAAAAATACTATTAACATACGATAACATACAAAGTATTTAAAATACTACTAACATACTAAATTCAAAAAATCTTCACCAGCATACTAACATACTAAAAACATGTTAAAAAAACTACTAAAATACTAAAAAAAAAAAAATGACATGACTACTAACATACTAAACATGACTACTAACATACTAAAAACATTAAATATACTATTAACCTACTAAAACATTAAAAATACTAGCATACCGGTACTAAAACACCTGTTAAAAATACTATTACCGGTAACATACTAAAACATATTTAAAATACTACTAGCATACTAAAAACATTAACAATACTGTACTATTAATATACTAAAAACATATTAAAAATACTAGCATACTAAAAACATGTTTAAAAATACTACTAAAATACTAATAAAAAACAAGGCACCAAAGCACTACTAGGCCTGTACATTTTTCCTAAAGCTAATGTCCACAGCACAGAGACTCTCAGTCAGATCAAAAGTATTCAACTGATTATGTTAACTGATTATAACTACTGACTGTATTTTTAACCATGTCTCAAAATCAGTTTGTGCCTCAGAAGATGAGCTGTGGTCTCCGCAGAGAAGGTTTGTTCACTCTGTTATAAATTTGTTTGCTCCGTTATCACCAGTTAACAGTGTGGCTTTTGATTGTATTTTAGAAGCTCCTTTGTAAGTAAAGCAACTGAGCGAACGCAGCGAAGCGTCAAAAATTGGCTTGAGGCAAAAATTAATTTAATGCAAAACCAAAAAAAAAGCATGAAAAATTACAACATGTAAATTATCTTGTCGTTAACAAGGTGAATGAAAACAAACATGAAATATCCGTGGGGTCCAGGCCACAAATAGAAATTAAAGAGCTGGCAGCAAAAGGAAGTGGCAGCAAGACAAGATTAAGAAACCAGTAATAAATATGCTTGCGTCAGTGCTGAAATAAAATAAAACAATAAAAGTCAAAACAGTGATTATTGAAAAGGCATAGCAAAGGGCGGTAGAGGAGGGAGATGAGGTTTTTGGGTTATCAGGTGGGATTCCTACTGATATTTTCAATAATCAAAATGTTTTGTACTTTCTTAGTTTGTAATAGGCCTGTCACGATAAACAATAAATCAATTAATGGCATGAAAAACTAAAACGAGGTCAATAATCTTCATTTATCGGCTTTATCATTTCTTCGTGTCTCTCTTTCTACTGAAGACACTGGATGAGAAAAGGTTCAACTCCGGTGCTCTTCACTGACCCCTCCCTTTCTCATTTCCTTAGTGAACTATTGCGTCAGGTAGCCAGCCAAGGCACGTCATCTTGTACCTCTGCAGCATTAGAGCCCCGTGAGAAGTTAGCAAGCTAAAGAAATGCTATTTGATATGGGGGGGGCCCAAAGTCAAACGCAACAGCAGCAGTGAGGGAACACTTCAGACTCAAACCAAATGACTGAGGCGAACCGCTGAACCTTTGTGAGCCGGCATGTAGCATTCGTCATAAAATGGTAGCGACTAAGAGCAACAATACAACGCACCTGTACCTAAAACACAATCATCCAAAGCAGTTTTCCCAGCTGGGAAAGAAAAATACAACCTGTGGGTCGTCTCTGTCTTCAAATTCCCAACAGGCCGCCATCACTGGAGCATTTAATGGACAGAGTGTACAAAAAGGACAGTGCTGCAAAATGGTGCGCGCTCACAGACAGCGTAGTTCGTTTAATTGCTAAAGAGATGCTGCCTTTTAATATTGTTGAAAAGCATCTATTCTTATTTAAATGGAGTGTGCCTTTGTTAGTTTGCACTTTTTTGTTTATAAAACTGGCGGTTTTGCCCGTCTTCCTTATATAAAACTAATGATTATTATTTTTTGGAGGGCATTTTAGTTTACAGACTTCATAATCCATACTGTTTTGATTGAATGCAGTTTTTATTTCCATTTTTATTTATTTATCTATTTTATTTTTTGTTGTATTTAGTTTTTATTGAAGTGCATTTTTTGTTAACGCAGATGGAGAGTCCATTTTATTTTTGGTTTTGTTTATTTTCCAGTTCCAGTGTTAAGTGTTCTTTTGAAATTAAAGTGTATTGATCTTTGAGAGGATGTACTTGCATTATTATGTCATTGTCAGTTCATTAGTTTAAAGAGGTCTCCAAACTATATTATCGTTTATCGCAATAATTTCTGAGACAATTAATCACCCAGCTCAATTTATCTTGACAGGCCTAGTTCATAAAACTGATTCAAACCATATCAGATTTTTTTTTATTTTCCCATCAGTTTTTCTTGCTCGAGTAACAGTTTGGTGGCTCCTGCAGAGCTTCAATTTGGAAAGTGACAGAAAGCCAGAAACCACAGCAGGGAATGTGTCATACCTGACTTCCTTGTTTAATAAACACAGATTGTCTTTGCTGAAGCAAAGCAGCTGTAATTGTCTTGACTTGTGAAGTGAGCCGCTGCATGTCAAATATTCAATAGCAGCCTGAACCACAGGACAGATCATGTTAGAAAGACAGAAATAGTGATTTGAGCTGCCATAAGTAATGTAGAAGCTTCTTTACACCAACAAGGCACAAAATTAGGATTAGTGTCAACTTCTCATGAGAGTAGTGACTCTAAGCAGCAGTTAGACTGGTGCGGTGTAAGTTTTAGCTGATGGCTAAATGTGTAAGAGTCTAAATTGTTTTGACCACATAAGCCATGATACTTACTGTTTATTCTTTCAAGGACTGCATGCAGCTGTGCAACAGAATTGTTATTCTCAATCGTGACTGGATGTTTTAAAGTTAAAGAAGCTGGATCTCATGATCTTTTTCTATCACACACAAACAGCACTTAATTATCTTGCTGCAAAAAGCGTAACTCCTTGTATGCACACACAGCAGATGGAACTTTTGTGCTACATGGCACTGACACTCTATGGGGTGCCATTTGTAAAGTTACACAGTCAAAAATTTACAGCAATATTTTGATTTATTTCATAAGAGGAAAAAATTGTTGTTGTTTTTTTTCAAAGTCATATTTTCACCGTGTTATTCATACATGTATAAATGTCATTATTCCAAACTAAATATTTAATTTACATGCTAAATATTTAATTTACAAACTAAATACTTAACTTGCAATGTAAATATTTAGTTAACAAGCTAAATATTTAGCTCCAGACTAAATGTTTGATTTACAAACTAAATATTTAACTTGCAAGTGAACTAAACATTTAGTTGTGAATTAAATATTTAATGTCCAAGCTAAATATTTATTTTCAAAACTAAACATTTCATTTCCAAACTAAATATTTATTGTCAAAGATAAATATTCAATTTCCAAACTAAACATTTAATTTCTATGCTAAAATTTTAAATTTCTAGCTAAATGTTTAGCTTGCTTGCTAACTATTTAATTCGCAAGTTAAGTATTTAGTTTGTAAATTAAACATTTAGCTTGAACATAAACATTTAGTTTGTAAACTAAATATTTACAAAGTAGTGTGGAGCTAAATATTTAGCTTACTAACTAAATATTTAAATTGCAAGTTAAGTATTTAGTTTGTAAACTAAATTTTTAGCTTGTAACTTAAATATTTTGTTTGGAACTATGACATTTATAAATGTATGAATAACATGGTGAAAACATGACTTTGAAAAAAAAACTATTATTTTTTCTTATGAAAGGCTAAACAAACCTAAATATTGCTGTTAATTTTAGACTGTGTAACTTTACAAACAGCACTGACCATTGTGTAAACTAATCTCTCTGCAGCCCTGTGTGCTGCAGGACGAAGGCCAGGATGTGGGCAGACAGAAAAAGAAACTGCAGGAGCTTACAGCAGCATGGGCGGAGGTGCAGCGCTGCTTGGTGGGGAAGGGAACGTGCATCACCTTGTTAGCGAGAGCTTTGATGAGTATAATGGATGAACTAAGCCCTGAACAAGAGATGAAGAGGCAGGAGTGCAAGGGAAGAAATGCCAAAACGCTTCCTGACACAAAAAACAAAGTAACAGCAACAAGGACAGGGGGATAAACAGGAACAGGGTGTACAGGCTCCAACATGAGTATTGTTCAGAAAGGAGCTTTGCTACTTTGATCCTTGAGAAAGGCAGCATTTATGTATAAATACACACACACACACACACACTCAGTGACGTTTTTATTTTATTTTATTTTATTTTTTTTTTTTCTAAAGTGTAGTCTGGCACTGAGTGCAACTGGAATGTGGAAATTCTGTGATTTACTCGAGAGTAAGTGAACAGTGGGTGAAGGTCCAACAAATGTTTTCTCAAATCTGTCACACACTACAAACTTGTTCCTTATGACACAACTTCTTATTTTTTTTTTTTTTTTTTTATGAGCCACCATCATTAATTAGTAGAAATGGGTTAGGGTTTTAAATGTTCAGGTTGTATTGATGAAATCAAAAGTACCGGTAGTTACCCAGACCAGATATTCAAAACAAGGTAAGAAACATTACTGACCTCGAACAGTCCTAACTAGGCTATTTCACATTTTTGTTTGAAAATGATGTACTTTCAGGTCCATATGTAAAAAATAATTCCTGAAATCAAAAAAGGAGTAAAATGTTGTAATATTCTGCTTTTACCGTTGTATATATATTAGTCAGAGTCAGAGAATCTTTATTGTCATTCGCACCACATGTGGTACATGTGATGAAACGAGATTATGTACAGGGTCCCAGTTGCATCCAACAATAAAATGTAAAAGAAAAACAGTAATAACTTCTAAGATATGAACTAAGAAAAACACCAACTAAAAATACACTAAGCACTAATATTATAGAATACATTACTGTACTCCAAACAGCAGCACGAACATGAGTCTGTATGAGCAGATGAACATGAATGAACACAGCAGCATGAAACAGATCAGCAGCAACATGATGTAATATTTCACAGTGATTATTCTGGTTAGATATTCATGAGTCT
>JARVLU010000179.1:23453445-23479135 GCA_031762415.1 Simpsonichthys santanae | reverse complement strand
CCCCGCCCCCCCCCCCCCCCCCACACACACACACACACACACACACACCTGACTGGTAACCTCCCTGACTCAGGACCATGCTGCTGCTGGGGTCGGTCTGATGAGACGCGAGGCTGCCTCATGGCACAGAAGTTGGAACGAGAAGATAACCGTTCAGATAAACAACTTTTACAGACAAAACTAATGGAGCCATATGTCGAGTCCAGTCCACTTTTGTTCCTCTCATTGTTTCATGGAACACCGTGTCCTCTAAAGAAGGAAACCAAAGTTGGTAAATGATGTGTGGTGGATGTTTTGACTCCTAAATGAAGAGCGAGATCAAGACAGATTGAGTGAACACTGAAACGAAGCCTGAGGCTGATCCCTCAGCATCCCTTTGCAGCCATACAGAAGAAACTAATGGAGACTAATGTTTATTAAAGAGCGTTTGTCACAGCAGATAAAATGAGGGAGCAATCTCTGTCTTGCTCATTCCTTGGAAATGGGCTTTCTGGTAAAAAAAAAAAAAAAACACACAAGGGGTGTGTAGGCTTCTGGTTAAATGTGTGCCTGCCATTTTTAAAGTTTTACAAGTTTTGTGTTTAAAAGTCATCACGTGTTTGATTCTAATCGTCGTGTGATTGTATATTTCATTATTCATAAAATGTATTTTGTCTTTCTGTTCATGTGACAGGCGCTGATGCAGGCTCATGACAGCGTGGCCGTGCAGGAGTTGGCAGAGGAAAATATGACTCAGTATCTTGGAGAGACGGTTAAATTAGTGCGGCTGGAGAAGGCCAAAGACACCCCTTTGGTGAGATGTCATGTTTTTGTTGCCACAGCTGCTGTTAGGTGTGTTTATATGATCTCCAAGTAATTTAGACTGCTCCAGGTCACAGCGAAGGCCCTTGGCGATGCACGTGACGCGTTTCTTCTCTTCTAACATTTAGATTTGTGTTTGTTCAACCGTAGAAAATGTGAAGCGTTTGAACGCGCGGCCTTGGTTTTGTGAGATCATTCCCTCATCTGAGCGCTCCTGTATGTGATCGCCAGGGTGCGACGGTGCGTAACGATGTGGAGAGTGTGGTGGTGAGTCGTGTGGTGAAAGGTGGTGCGGCGGAGCGCAGCGGCCTCCTCGGTGAGGGAGACGAGATCCTGGAGATCAACGGGATCGCCATTCGTGGAAAGCACATCAACGAAGTCCACGACTTGCTGGTGAGGACTTCATCAGAGTAAACTTACAATTGTTTGTTTAAACAACTTCTGTTTTATTTATTGGGAGATTGTCTACATTTCTTAACCACCCCTAAAGAAAAAAGTACAGTAAAAGGCTGAAATTTGATGGAACGGCATCAGGGATGTGTTTACTTTGTTGATTTTTCATGTTTGTTTTTTTTATTTTTCACAGCAAGAAATGCATGGGACTCTGAGCTTCCTCATCATCCCGAGTTCTCATGTTAAACCTGCCCCTCACAGACACACTGTGGTAAGGCTTCTCATAGCATGAGCGTGTGCGTCAGAAATCCTGTTTGCAACAGTAAACCTATTGTTGTAAACTCTCTCTTCAGATGCATGTACGAGCTTACTTTGACTATGACCCCTCTGATGACCCCTTCGTGCCGTGTCGGGAGCTGGGTTTGTCCTTCCGTAAGGGGGACATACTGCACGTTATCAGCCAGGATGACCCCAACTGGTGGCAGGCCTACAGGGATGGAGACGAGGACAACCAGCCTCTGGCCGGACTCATCCCAGGTAGAAATTCGATGAGGGCAGAACAATAAAATGTAGTTTATTGCTTCACAGTGCACAATGAGCTCAGGCGCATCCTGTTACCACTGATCATCCTGCAGATGTTTTCTCTTGAATGGAGTCCACGTGCATCCATAGACAAGACTGAGTAAAGCTGTTATAGAAGGTGACATATTGTACAGTGCCTGTCAGAGCACAAACCGAGCCATGATGTTCAGAGAATTATCTGTAGACTCCTGAGACCAGATTGTATTGAAGCACAGGTCTGGGAAAGGTACAGAAATACTGTATATGTGCAGGATTGAATGTTCCAATGAGGCCTACAGAATCATAAGTAGAAGTGTGGAACCACTGGGACTCCTCCTAAAGCTTACCTCCTGGTTAATCTGAGCCATCAAGGTAGAATGGTTGGTTGTTCTTCTGGAAGGTTCTCCTCCCTCCTGCCAGATGTTGGAGCTCTGTTGGAGTAACCATTAGGTTCCTGGTCACCTCCCTGACCAGAAAGCCCTTCCACCCAGGTCTCTAAATGAAGTTGAGCTAGTTTAACGTTGATAATTGTAAATTGTAATGTTGATAATAGTATTTCCAAAACTGTGGTTCTGAGAGAGGTTTGAAGACAGTTGTTGTTGGGACTTCACATTAGTTTGCTGCTGCGGCCTGCAGCCACTGAGCAGCTAATACAAACGTAACAGCAGCGTCACTATGAAAAACAACAAACAGATGTAAAAGAAAAAAAGGAAGAAACTCAAGCATCAGCAGAAGCTTCGTTTGTGTTTCATCTGTCTTCTTCTCCGTCAATGAAGCATGACAAAAAATATTGAGAATTTGGCATTGCACTTGCAATTTTATTGTGTACGTTTCAAAGCATTTTATTCACATTTTAGCGTTTATTAACACAAAAGGGAAACTGCAGGAGTTTGAGATCAGTGTCGCGCAGGTGGCTGGCAGCGACGCTAATAGGATCGTGAAAATCTCACGGGCTGTGGGCGTGTAAAGACGAGCAGGAACAAGATGTTAACTGCTGGCACCTTGAACTGCACAAGGTCACAGTTTGTTGGTTTTTGTGTTGTGTTCAGTGACTCAACTCCTTCATTCTGTTCATAAAAGTAGTTTTGTTGACTGAAGGCTTTATTTTATTCAAGAAGTTTTCTAATGAAGAAAAAAATATTGATTTGAATGAGTAGCCGTGTCCAAACTTTTAACTTCTATGTAATTTACAACACTTTTTATTTTATTTTACTTTAGTTTTTTGCAAAATACATTAAATAAACTTTAAGAAGTGGGTAAAGTGATAAAGATGAAACTGAAACAAATTATATTTTTGTGATCATTGATGAGGCAGATTTTCACTTCAGCTCTTGTGTCTGGAAACTACGACGAAGCTTCAAGTCCACGCTAAGAAAAAAAAATTAAAAGCCATAAAATTAAGAGAATAAAGTCATAGAATACTTTTTTTACAGCTCTCGTTTATTTTTTTCCACGAGTCAGATCCACAACGCGACCTGTCTGTCAATCCAGTGGATGTGTCATAAGTTTCCATACCTGCAGAGCTGCTGCAGCCCATCAGAGCCACCACCTGACTGTAAGCAGGTTCAAAGTCCTGATACTGATAATAATATAATGTGCTAACAGATTAACTATGCCCTTATTTGTAAAACCAACACCAGAGTATAACTTAACAAGATGCTCAATTTTCTTCATTTTACCACAATTAAAATATGGTAAACATGCTTTATCGTGTCTGAGTTCAAATAATATTACGACTCATTCAGCTTCGGATTGGTCATTTGCTGACACGCCTACTGGATTGATTGACAGGTCACATGATGGATCTGACTCATAAATAAACTGTAAAAATTAAAAAAAGGTCTTGTACGACTTTATTATCATAATTTTATGGCTTTTAATTTTTTTATTCTTAGTGTGGCAATGTATTATTATATTTTTATTATTTTTTTAGCATGGCCCTAAAGCTCCGTCGTAAGAAACAAAGTTGCAAACGAGTACTAGAAAGCGACAAATAACTAAACCGCCACTACTAACCTGACTCCACCCGTCTGGCACGTCCAGCAGATTAAAAGGAATGCTCAAGATTTATTTGAGTTTGCCCTTTGACCCAGGTCTGTTGGGGGTGAAAGTAAACAAGGTTAAGCCCTAAGAAATGGAAAGTTGGCTTCCTTTATGCTTTTTCCATCAATGTATTTACATGAACTACGAATATTCAGTGACAAAACAAATTCTGTTTTTAAATATTTTGAATTTGTTTTAGGTAAAAGTTTTCAGCAGCAGAGAGAGAGCCTGAAGAAAACGATGACCGACAAGAACCAAGAGCAGCAAGGTAAGCAGCGCGTGCACAAAACCCAACACGTTAGCTGGTGCAGGCTCGTCAACAGACGCTGTCTCGTTTAAAACGGTTGCTTTTAATGTGTTCAGGGAAGTTGTGGAGCTCAAAGAAAAGCAAAAAACAGAAGAAGAGGAACACCTCAAACACAATCAAAGGTGAGAGTCCTGTCTTCAGCCATGTGAGAACTGAGCGGGTTTAAAACCGCGCTCCGTGCGCACGCTCACCTCGCTGTCGCTCCTCGTTAAAGCCCGCCTCAGTGCTGGACAGCTGCCAGACGTCCACCACTGTCAGCATTACGCCCACGCGTAAGCCGACGTTGACACGCCTCGTCTTTTTCACAGCGGCTTGTCCAGACTTGTTGTGTCACAAGTCAGATTAGACTCGTCTTCACAGACGGGATCAGCGAGCGCTTTAACGGCTTGGAGGGACTTGATGGTTTTAGGGTTCACACAGAGAGGTGTGCTGTTTATAAAAAGAAGGAAACGCACATTGTTTTGTCAAAGGAGATGCCCAGATGTTCCCTTCAAACAAAACATGCTGCAATATTTTTATGTATGGAATTTCTAGTTTCACTTTTTCACAGTTGAAAGTCACAGCTAGGTCCAGATCAGCAGCTCATGTTTCATCTGTGTTTTCAGACTACGATGACCTCATGACCTACGAGGAAATGTCCCTCTACCACCAGCCTGCTAATCGCAAACGCCCCGTTGCTCTGATTGGTCCAGCAAACAGCGGACACGACGAGCTGCGTCGGAGGCTTCTGTCCACGGGACCAGACAAGTTTGCCGTCGCCGTTCCACGTGAGCCCACTGTTCAGCAAAGCACACAAGCATTAACCACAGCTCCTGGTGAGGATTATAATGAACCTCACCTTTTTACGCTTCAGACACGACCAGGAACCCAAGAATACACGAGCGAAATGGACGCGAGTACCATTTCGTGAGCCGCTCTGCCTTCGAAACTGACCTGGCGACGGGGAAGTTCATCGAGTCGGGGGAGTACGAGAAGAACCTGTACGGCACCAGCACAGACTCTGTCCGACACGTCGTCAACTCTGGTCGCATCTGTTTGCTCTGCCTGCACACGAGGGTAGGAGGCTGAATGTTTGTTGCTGCGAAACAGTTGTTTTTGTGTGACACGAGATAATTACACAGATCCAGAACATCGTGTGAACCTTTTCTTCCCCAAGTCCTAATAAAGTATTCTGGTTGATCAAAACAGAAATTACAGCAGACATGATGCTTTGAACCATCTTTGTTTTATTCTTCAAACTTGAGCTTTGCTTTTTATTCGTGTGTGTGTTGGTGTTTCTTCTGTCAGTCACTGCGAGTGTTGAGGTCCTCCAACCTAAAGCCATATGTCGTCTTCATCGCTCCTCCTTCACAAGAGCGACTGCGCACTCTGCTGGTCGCAGAGGGGAAGACACCAAAGGTAAAAGATGGCAGAAAAAAAAACATGACGGAAGAACATAAGTAACATTTTAATATTGATTTTTCACAACAAGAACAATCTTTTCAGAGTATTTTATTGTTAATAAAAGTAATAAAAACTGTATGAAAGACCAGCAGATAGTTTTTCTTACAAATATGTACAGGGCTTCTGCTCAGCCTTAGTTTGCTCTTAGTATAAAGAACTGTACTTGCCACCGTGCACGTTGCACTGTCGTATAAGTCGCATCAGTCCAAATATGTCTAATAAAGTAAAAATAAATAAATAAGTCGCATCTATTATGCGTCACCTCTGATCACCCAGAAACGTGGGCCAACGTGCCAAAAATCGATTGGCTGCCAAACGGCGACTGCAAGAGCGTGCACAGGAGGACTTTAACAAGAATTTAACAAGATTAACACTTAAAAACAATTGTTTGTTTGCTCAACATTATAGTAAAGTGTGTTTAAGTTGAACTTTTCCTTAATAAATTAACTTTAATGGTCAAATCAGCTGCGTTTCCGCCGGGCGGTGCGACGAAATGCAGCTGATTTGACGTTTGCTCCAGGAGTTCTGGAATGGTGGCTTAGTATGGCAAGCCAAGTGTCTCATTAATAACCACTTTTACCTATTAATGAGACACTTGGCTTGCCATATTGCTCGAGCGCCCTCTAGTGGCTGAAAATGTTAGTGTTCAATATTTTCCATGTCAGAATGAATGAAATCGTCAGATCTCAGCCGGAAATTGTTTTTTAAATATGGGGGAAAGACATAATAGTCGCTTCTGTGTATAAGTCGCAGGACATCCAACTTTATGCAAAAAGGTGTGACTTATACGGATATGTGTTTACAGACTTGATTCTTTTTTTGAAAAATAAAAATCATATAGTATTCTGAAAATAACTCAAACAACTGTAATTTTCAGATTTATTATAAATAAAATGTGTACTGTGCATACGTTTTAAAGCAGACTTATTGTTTGTTGGCCAAATGTTGCTTACGCTGATGGCAAACTGAAGCGCTACAAGTTATCCCAACCTTTAAAGATACGTTGCTTTTTCAAATTTTACACTGAATCAGAAATTAGTTTCACAAAATAAACCTCATGCTGTCCTGACCCATGTAAACTCCTGCGATCAGTCTTTTGTGTTGTACATTTATTGTAACTTCTTGTACTTGTGTATCAAAAACTGGCCAAAGATCAGTTTAAGAAATCTTGAAACTTATGTCTGGACAAAGACTAAATGTAAAACAAGACATGTATAAACTCCATATTTAGCATTACTGTCTGAACCTGAATAGACAGTTTAAACCTTTTTCTGTTAATGTCTCGTTTTCTGCACACAGCCCGAGGAGCTGAAGGAGGTCATTGAAAAAGCCCGTGAGATGGAGCTCAAATACAGCCACTTGTTTGACGTCACCATCGTGAACATGGATCCAGACCAAGCTTTCCTCGAACTGCTCAGGGTAATAGATAAACTGGACACGGAGCCGCAGTGGGTGCCCACGTCCTGGCTCTGCTAGAAGCTGTTTTCTCTCAACACGAAGAGTCTCAGGGAAGATGAAGAAGGTAAATGGAGGAGAAAAACTGAGAAAGGAAGGCCGTGGTTAAAAAAAAATAAAATAATAAAATCTCAGGATTTTCACTTGCACATTTTCCTCGCTTGGAGAGGATCGTTACGCTGCAGAGATGGACTTTCAAATGTTAATTCTCAGTGTGTGTGTGTTTTGTGGGTGATTTATTTTTGTTTTGTTAAAGTTTTGTTAATCTTAGTTTTATGCAAAAATCAATCATTTGATTAATAGAAATATTAATAGATATTTAAATTGTAAATATACATATAAATATATATTTTAGGCCAAAAAAGTTAAATATTTTATTACATTTAGTTGTGCCACACCAAATCCAAAATATTCAACTGGGTGATTAAGCTTTAAAAAGACTTCATGGAGCCAAAACATCATCGGGTAAAAAAATAAAAATAAAAAAATGGGTCAAATAGATTTTTGCCCGTTTAGATATTGTCTTCCAAATCTGCTGTAGCTTTCGTAGTTTTGGGAATACAGTAGTCCCTCGCTACTTCGCGGTTTGCTATCTCGTGGTTTTTCAAAATAAGATTGGACATGACACAGTTGGCTGATTGATGGATAAAATAAAATATTTTAAATGATTTTGCACCATGTGTGCAGCCCACAAGTGCAGGGGGAAGCTCCCTCCTGCAGCTGATCAGCTGAGTTCCTGCTCTGCACGCACACATTTCTCCTGCTGCATTGGCTTTGTGAAGGGTTAATCCTTTGCTGTCCAGATGCACCGGTCGACTTTTGTCTTCCAACATAAAATGCAAAGTATGTCACATTGTAAAGTCATAATCACAAAATATTAAGTGTTAAAAGTTATTTTTTTTTAATTATTTTAGAACTTCTATGTTCAGTTGTTTCAGTGCAATTGATCAAAAAGTACATTTCTGCTCCGTGCTGCAGAGCTGAAGCTGTGACATTCCTTTGATGTCCTGCTGCACTTCTCTTCTCTACAATTTAAATTTAAATACTGTAACGTTTTGATTGTGTGCAGCCTGGCACGTCATGACAAAGTTTACTGAACTTGAACTACTGTACCCCTACTTCACCGTTTTCACTTATCACTGGTGGGCGTGGTCCCAAACACCCGCGATAAATGAGGGACTACTGTATGTCACTTTTGTCTCCTGTTCACTAAAGTCTGGCCTCAGGTTGGTTATTGTTACACTAAATGTGTGAAGCTGATTGTTTTATACCAGTGTAGTACAAACAGGACTTAATAAACATTTGGATAATTTGCAAGTGTTAATAAAAAATTAATGAAGTTGTTGCATTTATTTTTCATTTTTGCATCCTTCTGAAGCACAAACATTTTTCTTTGACAAACGCTGAGGGGGAAAGAAAAAATCATCTTCACAGTTCAAACCATCACAGAAATATTCAAAAGAATCAGAACTTTTGATTTGTTTACAGCTTTATTTAGACGGCGCATTGAGGGGTTTTGACGTGTTCACAACATTTTACAGGATCACAGATTTACAGCGTTCAGTCACGAATCCTCCCAGAGGTGTGTGTCTGTGTGTTACAGGTTTTAACGACACCCTGAAATCTACAACCACCCTGAGCGTTACAGCATGCAGCGGCTCCGAGCGTGTCAGATATCTACTGATGACCCAGTCACACGGAATGCTTCTTTAATTTCATTCACAAACGTAAACATATTCATTGTGATTCTTTTTATTTATAGATACTTTATATTTAAAGACTTGTTGCTGTACAGTGACACGTGGAAACATTCAAACCTTCCAGCACTGATACATCACAAACATGGACACACACACAAAACAAACTTTTTATCACTTTATAAGATTTAAACACGGCCGGAGAGGCACAGAATAAATACGACGGTGGCGCTTCACTCAAACAGCAGGTCCTCGTCCGTCTCCTCGGTCAGCATGTTGGCCGGCTCGGCGATCGGTCCGAGGGCAGCCAGGCGGGCGGCGATCTCCAGCTCCGTCTTTTGCCTCAGCTGCTTCTTCTTCTCCTGAATCTTCTTCAGCCTGTCAGAGCAGAACATCAGTTTGAACAGAAACATAGCTTGCTCATAGAATTTCTACTCTTATCAGTAAGACTACCGTATTCTTCAGACTATAAGGCGCACTTAAAATCCTTTAATTTTCTCAAAAATCGACATTGAGTCTTTACCGGTGCAACTTACGTATGAATTTTTTGTGGTTATTGTGAATGAGTTGAATAAAGTTTCACTTATCTGTTTTGTTTAGCCTAATGCACCTTATAGTTTGAAAAATACGGTCATGTGATTCCGATGGTTTATTGTCTCAAATAAAAAAAAAGTTCTCGCCTGTAGAACTCCTCACGTTCTCGCTCATCCAGCTCGGTGATGATGTAGGTGAGAGTGCGGTCGATCCTGGGAATAATCACTGCAGGGAGGAGTAAAGATGATTAAAAGCACAATAACGAGCGTCTTCGATCCTCTCAGCTGTGCAGCTCGAGTTTACCGTGCTCGATGGCGTTCACGCGGCGGTTGGTGATCTTTATGGCTTCGTCCAAGGTGACAAAAGACGTCTGCAAACAAAATTCTTCTGCACTTTAATAAAAAAATTAAACTACCAAAGCGAGCTACGCTAATGCTTTATTAGCAACAGCAGCCTCTACCTGTAAGGAAGCCAACTCGACGAGCAGCTCCACAGCTCTGGCGTAGTTCCTCTTCAGCCTGGAGAGCTGCTCCCCTCCTCTGGCCAGACCGGTGAGTTCATAACCTGACAGACACACACAGCGACGATTAGCCCTCTCTGAAGTTCACATCCCACTAGAAATCTAGCCCAGACATCCTGTGGGTAAATCACACTCCACTTACTGTCTCCGCCTTCTTGGTAGTGCTCAAAAACCGGAAGGGTCACCCCTGAAAGGGTAAAATCAGAAAATAAACATCTCAGATTCAGCGACGATCAGAATGAGGACTGGATTTGTCTAACCTGCCACGTTGTCCTTCTTGGCTCGGACCTTCACCTGGGCTTTGTTGACGTTCTGGATAACAGTAGTGCTGCGAACGGATGAAAGTTACGACACATCTGTTTCAAACTCCACTGAACATGGCGGCGAGCTCGTTTTAATTTTTACCTGAAGTCTCCTGCGGCAAATTTGGCTTCAGCCAAAGAGAAAGCGGCCTCTCTCATCACCTCTCCCATCTTGGTTTTAGTCTAAAAGAAGAGAAAAATTAGACATGCATAAGATCCACGTGAGTAAAACAGAACTGAATTAATAAACTGACTGATATTAATAAAGGTAGAATCAAAATTTTTACTATTTGTTTAATGGCATTAGTTGCAGGTAAGTTTACATGAGTGACTAATTGGTGCAAAATAAAACGCAGTTGCAATCTGGAATTTATTTTTCCCAACTGACTTCAATGATTTTACGCAGGATCTGACGGAAGCGCATTGAGAGGGCGTCAGACTTCTTCTTGAGCAGACTGCGGCCGGTCTGCGCTCCTTTCAGCCGAGCCTTCATGATGGTCTGAGCCCTGCAGACACAGAAGAAAACCTTCAACGCTCAGCTCAGAGAAACACTTTTCTAATTGCACTGCAAACTTACTGATTATCACTTGATGATTTTAACAAAAGCGAAGTGAGACTATTCAGTGCAAAATTTACCAAAAACTCTCTTGGTGGTTTTCCTGGCCCATCAGCATCTTTAATTAGTTATAAACATGTTCCATACTTCCAAGACCTTTGGTGGCTGGTGCAATACAGTATTGTGTTTTGTAGGTTGTCTTGCAGCTTATAATAGTCAGGATTTTTTTAATTATTAGTTTGAAAGTTTTCTGAACCAGTACAGTACTTGTGTTCATAACTGGGCTGTTGGTTGATATTTGTAGTCGGCAGATTTGTTAATTTATTTATTTACATGTTTCCCACAAGGAAACAACACTCCCAACAAATGTTTGCTTCAATACACTTAAAAAATACCTGTAAAATAATGATATGGATAATATTGGTTATCATTATTCAAGGCAATAAATTGATAAAGCTTTTTTTTATTTTATTTTATTTTTTTTGCTGCTTCATGTTGAATAAAAGTTATTCATGGCTTACAAAGAACATAAGAACAGCTACTGTGCGTTCAGCATCTTCAGTACTGTATTATTATCAGTCCTGAAAACATGTTTTTCACCTACTTAAGAATATTAGTACAATTTTCTCTTATGACAACTTTTTTGTATAACATTTGTATAAATGGGGTTATATTTGCTTAGCAAAGCTAATGCACGCAGTCTTTCCATGCAGCCTTCTTTGAGCTGCAAATGTCTGTTCTCTCCTAGATGTGATGTTAGGAAGATCACATGACACAACAGGACTCTTCCTCTTTTAAACAGCAGCCTGGCTCAAAACGACCGATTAGCAATGCAGAACAAAAACGTGTAGATCGAGTCATATATAAATTAATACATTTCAGCACCTGTAAATCAATACAAATAATATGTAATGAAGCTGTAGAGGGTTAGCAAACGCCAAGAAAGCAAGCTGCTTACATTCTAGAGGGGAATATGTCGATCCTGTCCTTTCCAGACATCTTCTCGTTTTTTTTGGTCGACCACTGCTGTTTTCTATTTACTTCTACGCTCTAAGCGTAATAACTTGACGTTGATTTTATTCACAAAATATTAGAGTAGAGTTATAATAACAGAAAGAGCTATCCGAGTAGGATTAAGCGCTCATATCACAAGCTAATGTTCGTGATCTTGCTCGTCCGTGATAATCAGCTGGTCCCCTGGTCATGTGACTCAACCGATCTCGCTCTGCACATGCGCAGATCGCGACGCTCCCACAATTCTTTCCGGGGCAAAAAAAAAATTAGCGCACCCATGAATGTACGCTAACGGGCCCGAGTAATTCCACATATAAACGCCCAGAAGACAACAGAGAGGGACATTTAAAACGTCCAGCGCGGATATTTCTACTTCATCACTCTGTAAGCCCATGACACAGGTGAGTTTTAAATGACCGAGGAGACGTTTGGAGCCACGAAGC
This sequence comes from Simpsonichthys santanae, assembly GCA_031762415.1. Classification (NCBI taxonomy): domain Eukaryota; kingdom Metazoa; phylum Chordata; class Actinopteri; order Cyprinodontiformes; family Rivulidae; genus Simpsonichthys; species Simpsonichthys santanae. Next base: position 23,467,066 of record JARVLU010000179.1, on the reverse strand, counting down.
GACGCTAGCTGCAAGCTAAACATGTAGCCTCCGCTGCCGCATGTGATTTGAGAACCGGGTTGCTAGCTTGGAAGCTAACATTAAAGTAACTGCGTTTACCAGAGTAAACGCGTTTTTTTTATGTTGCAGCCAAAATTATTTATTTGTAATTAGATTAAATTACTGTTAAAAGACTTCGTTTAGGCTGTAAGTTTGTTGTGCTTAGTTATTTTGCTCTTCAATTTAAAAGACCTGTCAGCATTGCATCATCCCTTGATTCAAAGATAATAATAAAAAAGGAGGAAAATTAGTAAAGCAGCAGAATGGACCATCTGCCCTTAATACAAATAATTATCCAGACCCTTATAAATGTATTTGTTTAAGTATAACTTTCTACTAATATTTGAGAGTTTATGTTGATCTTGCTGTTTGTTGTAAATGATGAACACCCATAAGGCACATTTGTTGTACAGCTTCACTGGTTAAAGCTTACATAGATTAGTGGATATAACACTGGTTGTTGAGTGTGTATCTGAGTTGAAGAAGGTTTATTATGATTGCAGGTTTAATGACTGCAAGCTTTTTGTATATTCAGTTTGAGTTCATTGTAAAATCTCAGATGGTTTTGTTGTTTGATCCTAGAACAAGTTTTACAATCCAAAGAGCCATTCTAGCTGCTTTTCTCACTAAATAAAACTTGCCCGGTTTAAATTTGGACTAAAGCATAACTGTGGTGTCCAATCCTGGTCCTTGAGGGTTGCTGACCTGCATGTTTAAGTTGAGTTTCTGCTCCAGCACAATTAATTTATGTAATTTAATAGTTGAAATAACTTTTCTCCATGTCCTTAAGTTCTGCAGAAGTTTATTTTAATTGAGTGTTTTGAAGTAGAAAAAAAAATCTTCTAAAGCATGAAGAATCATGGTCCTTGAGAACCAGAATTGGACACTGCTGTCCTAGAGCATCTTTTTGGTCCAACCCACCATCTTTCTTCAGTTTTTGAACAGTTTGCTGGCAGATTTTTATTCAAAATAAAGTATTAAATAGTATCTTCTCCTGGTGTTTGTGTCCTCAGAGATGCCGGGGCTCAGTTGTAGGTTTTACCAGCACCGGTTCCCAGAAGTGGAAGACGTTGTGATGGTGAACGTGAGGTCTATCGCCGAGATGGGGGCCTACGTCAGCCTCCTGGAGTACAACAACATCGAGGGCATGATCCTCCTGAGCGAGCTGTCCCGTCGACGTATCCGCTCCATCAACAAACTCATCCGTATAGGTCGCAACGAGTGCGTCGTCGTCATTCGAGTCGACAAAGAGAAGGGTGAGCACTGAGCATTTGTGGTGGATTTGGTTTAGAATACGACTGCACCATGTATGAAAATGTATTGATATTGCAAAAAAATCCTAATAAATTGCAAACAAGAACTGCAGATAATATCAATTTGTCAATGACGTGCAAACCCCACTCCTCTAATTCCCTGCAGCAGGATCATGGAGAGGTTTGTGAGCAATGTATTGATAACCCTCATGTTCAAGCATGAGAGTTTATTGCAACTGATAGGGCTGCATGGCAGAAAAAACTTGTAATATGAGGTAGCATTGTTTAATGTAGCAGGCACAATATTGACTGCAATAAACCCACATTTCTTCTGCTATCACTGTCCTCTAAACCTGCTGTGGACATCAAGACAATACTGTATAATATTAGCAGAAGTTAAATGTGGTAATTAAAATATAATGGTCAATAAGTTAATGCAGTCAGAGCGGTCTTTTGCAATGTCTATAATGCACTTACTGAAACTACAATGACAATAAGTTTTCAGTATTTTGTGCCTCCCCAGTCCACACCTGCAGTATAGATCACACTTTGAACCTCTGCAGGTTCTTCAAACCACTTTACAAAGTTTTTCAATATTCCATTCATACAGAGCTTGGATGGGGGGGGGGGGGGTGCCGTTATACAACTACCGTACTTTTCGCTGTATAAGTCACACTTTTTTGCATAAATTAGCATGTCCTGCAAAGCGACTAATATTTTATTTTTCCATATTTATAACCCAGTTTTTGGCTGAGATCTGACAATGTCATTCATTCTGACATGGTAAATATTGAACACAACCATTTTCAGCCACTAGAGGGCGCTCGAGTAATATGGCAAGCCACCTTCTTCTCGTTCCAGAGCAAACATCAAATCAGCTGCATTTTGCCGCACTGCCCAGGCAAAATGCAGCTGATTTGACTGTTAAAGTGCATTTATTAAGGAAAAGTTCAAATGAGAGACACCTTTTAATATAATTTCGAACAAACAAATAATTGTTTTTAAGTGTTAATCTTGTTAAAGTCCTCCCGTGCATGATCTCGCAGCTGCTACTGTATTTGGCAGCCAATTGATTTTTGGCATAACACTGGCCCACATTTCCGGGTGGTCAGCTGTAGGGATGTGCAGTATGGCATACAATTCATGTCACGATATGTATTGTGATGGTTACTATATATATATCACAATATGTTTTTGGTATGAAACTTGCAATAGGAACTTTAAAAAAGCATATGGTGATCTGTTAAGAAAATTCCACCACTAGGTCCAGAGAGTTTTTAAATAATAAATCAAGTATTTGGCTTCTTTCTAGTGCTAAACAGTGCAAAAGATATCAAATGTAGTTTTAGCCATAAGCTTTAAACAAAAGAACATGTTGTTAGCTCTTAACAGTTTCCAGTCTTCTCACTTAAGAAATGAACAGCAACATTTTACACTGAAAAACTGAAAACACCTCACTCTCCAAACCTCTAGCGGACGTCTCCTTCCGCTTTAAGAGGAGAGCTGACACAAAATGGCGACCAGTTTCCTCTATGGCTTTGACCAGAGACCGTTCTTTTCACAGATCAGAGAGCAGGTTTAACTTTTTTTTTTTTTAATTGCACAAATGCACTCTCTAAAGCTGAACAACAAACCTTGGACAAAAAGCAACAACTTTTGACGGAACACAGCGTTTTGCACATGCGTCCGAATACAAGTACGGCAAGCCGGCCATAGTTAGATTGTAGCGTCGCTACTTAGCTCTTTAACGCCACTTTTGCACGGTTTTCAACTCAAAAAAAGTAACAATAAAATCTGACAACTCTGATTTTACATCACACAGCATTACTGTGGTTATCCAGTAGAATACAGATCTCTATCGTAGGCTAAATGTCTATAGTTTCAACCGTGTACCATATATATCACGCATTCCTAGTCGGCTGTGACGCATAACAAACGCGACGCTTCAGCAGTGACGCATAATAGATGCGGCTTATACGGCGGTGTGACGTGTACAGTGTAAGTTTATCTGGGCAGTGGAGAGCTCAGTGCACTTTGTGTACGTGCTGCAGTGGCTCGGGATCAAATCCTCGACCCTCCAGTTCAAAGCCACCCTCTAATATTCCACAATATTGTCGCGGTTGCATGTTTTCCTAAAATTGTGCAGCCCTAGTTTAAAAATATGTGTACTTGTGTAAAGCTAGTTGCACAAACGGCAGAACGTTTGTGATTTTTTTTTTTATTTTGCATTTTATTGTTGGATGTAACTGGGACCCTGTGTACATAATTTCATTTCATCACATGTACCACATGTGGTGCAAATGACAATAAAGATTCTCTGTCTCTCTGATTAATTGAATTCTGACAGCGTCAAAGAGCTGGAGCAGGAAACGTTTGTAGCTGAACATTTGCAGATCGAGTTAATGACCCTTAAAATTCAGAGAAAGAAAATTAGTTTTTGCTTCGTTGCCTAAAAGCAACTTGTGTTGCCATTTCACAGCAATTAATAATATGTCAGTGCAGATAGTTTATTACACAGTATTGTCAGCAGCATTTGACTGAAATTGATATATCTCAACTGTCAAAGTGCAAGTTGTTGATTATCGGCCTAAAGGTCTTTTTCTTTCTATTCTTAAGTAACACAATGTGCTTTGGCTCATTTTGGGGTGTTTTTCAGCAAATTTAATCAGACTATCTATAAATCTATTTCTGCTTATCTCTGCATTCTCATTTTTCCTTCAGGATACATTGATTTATCAAAAAGAAGAGTTTCACCAGAGGAGGCCATCAAGTGCGAAGACAAATTCACTAAATCTAAAACTGTAAGTCACGTTGTGTAATTGTTTCATACGGCAACTATAACCTTTTGATTCTAAACTCCATTTTCCAGCCAACAAATGATAATCCGTTAATTCGTGATCATTTAAGCCTTTGACCCTTGCATGAATATTCACTGAGCTGATGGGTGCGTTCAGGTGTACAGCATCCTGCGACACGTGGCGGAGGTGCTGGATTACAGTAAAGACGAGCAGCTCGAGAGCTTGTATCAGCGCACCGCCTGGGTCTTTGATGAGAAGTACAAGAGGCCGGGATACGGAGCTTATGACGTCTTCAAGCAGGCCGTGTCGTAAGTCCCACCGAGAATCGCACCGAGACCTGGACACCTCAAAGTTCTTACTGGATGTTGTATTTTTGCAGAGATCCCGCCATTCTGGATGGGCTGGATTTAACAGAGGAGGAGAGGAATGTGCTGATCGATAACATCAACAGGCGACTCACTCCGCAGGCCGTCAAAATCCGAGCAGGTTGGATATTAATTTGCGGCTTTTATATCGTTTGATGTTTATCAGTCGAACCTCGTGAGGTAAAGCTACAACTGTCACAGCTTTTTCTTTTCCCTGCAGACATTGAAGTGGCATGTTACGGATACGAGGGCATTGATGCAGTGAAGGAAGCCCTGAGGGCCGGGCTTGGCTGCTCCACAGAAGCCATGCCCATCAAGGTGACCTGGTCTTGTACCTAAACGCTGATTGATGTTTGATTTCTACTTCAGAGATGAGAGCGGAATATGAACGGCCACGTTAATATTGTTTTTGTCGTGCAGATCAATCTGATCGCTCCTCCTCGGTACGTGATGACGACGACCACTCTGGAGCGGACAGAGGGCCTGTCTATCCTCAACCAGGCCATGGCGGCTATCAAGGAGAAGATAGAGGAGAAGAGGGGTGTCTTTAACATCCAGATGGAGGTGAGTAACAACATTGCTCCTGCACCACTGGTCTCTAATCCCCTTTCATTCAATGGAAAAAGTCTTGAACTGAGTTTTGTCAAGAAAATGGTTGATTTTTAAGCTAATGCTATTTTTCCAACCAGTTAGACCAGTGGTTTCCAACCTGTTTTCTTTGATGCATTTAGATGTCAGTAGTTGGTAAAAACAGACTCATCCTTACTGAGTCATCACAACAACAAACTGTAATTGCTGTTGCTTTGGACCCTGCAGTTTATGCACGAGCTGCTCATTCATGTACTTAAAATTATATTTATTTTATTTTGACAGGTTGCCAAGCTTCCTGCCGTTATATAAAACATCTTTTGACACACCCGGGTGCTTGTATAGCTGCTGTCCAACACACACTTTTGTACAGTTTCTGATATTTATTTATGGACACCTGCAGATTATTTATGTGCAAAATTGCTATTTTTAAATTTAGTATGCGCAGCTCAATCAGTTGCATGCTATAGACCAGCAACTACGGTAAATACAACCAGCAGAGGATTCTTCGAGTTTTTTACGACAATTTATTTATAGAGCCAGAGAACTTAATACTGTATTTGACTTCAGAATGTGCTTAAAAAAATTTGTGATAAAAATAACTTTTGGTGCCCCACAGCCCAAGGTGGTGACGGACACGGATGAGACGGAGCTTGCCCGGCAGCTGGAGAGGTTGGAAAGAGAGAACGCTGAGGTGGACGGAGACGACGACGCCGAGGAGATGGAGGCCAAAACAGAAGACTAGAGTTGGTCCTCGGTGGGGGAGGGGAATAAATGTCAAAGCAGCTTTTGTGGACAGACCTGGGAACAGTCACTATTCAACTTTAACGTTGCAAACATTAAATGGCATTTCTTACTCGATTGGCAAACGGGTGTCTAACAGGGACAGAAAGATGGTTCCACATGTCACACAACAGTATGGTTTCCATTTTAAATGAATAAACAGGAGCCATTTACAGGCAGCGGCTTCACTTACCTCTTGTTTAAGAGTCTGTACCCACAGCGTTTCATCTCTGGATGTAACATCTCTCACAGCGATCAGTGGTGACTTTATCTGGTAATTATCTTCCAGTTTAAGGGTGTTTTACTGGCAAGACCTGCTTCTTGTTCAGCTCCAGTGGAATCAATAAAAGTTTAGAAATTTTTATCTCAACGTGTCGTTCATTTGCTTGAACTAGTTCAACAAAATCAGGACGACTGAATTTTTTTTTTTTTTTAAAAAGGTTTAATCAAATGTTCAAGAATACAAAATAAAAATACAATGGAGGTTTTCACAAGTTCAAATAACTCCCTATTCGGAGTTCTTCTTCCCATAGTGGTCAGGACGTGACCTGACAGAACTGAGTCAAGTACTGTAGATGTTTTGTATCAGGGTGTTTTGTGAACACAGACTTTTAGTCAGGAATGTGATGAGGAGAAAAAGTTTAGAAATAAGCTCCAGCTGCTTCAAACCATAATAAATACCCCATGGAAAAAAGCTTTTAAGTCCACATTCATGACTGCGAGTCCAAATCTTCGATTGGGATTTTTGAAAACTCGCATAAGAAAAAAAAAAATGTACATGTCCAACAAACCCCATCAGCTGCTGCAGTGAAAGTGTGACCACTTTAAAAATTCTCATTTCGTCCAAATGTCACAATACAAGCAACACGAACACAGCGCCTGCAAAAGGCCAAGGCGCTGAGCCCGAGTATGTTGAAGGAACAAAAAAAACATCTGGTGAGAATGAGCAGAACCTGCAGTTACTGTAGTCTGGAGTGACCATTTCACTACACTACTATACACAATGGGGAGGTGTCCTCTTCAGTCAGTCGTTATATTTATTTCACCAGTCCGATTTTCTTTGCTTCAGTTTCATAAATAAGTAACCGCCACATCTTCACTATGAAGACCTCAGCTTCTTCATCAAGAACCTGAACAGAAGCAAAGAACGTAGAATAAAAGTCAATGGCTGCTGAGACCAGTCTACACTCAGACAACAGCTAAAGGAAAATAAAAGCACCTCCGAGGTCGACTACGAGCTCTAAATGTTCCAAAAACAAAGTCATTCTTAGGCCTGTCACAATAACAAATTTTGCTGCGCGATTAATTGTCTGAAATTATTGTGAGAAACGATAATATTGTTTGAAATTTGACAATTAGTAATTATTAAATTTAAGAAATGTTGAATTTATTTTGAGAGTAGCACCTTTTTTGACCACTGGATGGCAGTATAAGACTGAACCGGAGGATAGATAGTGAGAGAGTGCCTCTATGAAAAATGGGAGGGAGGCCCCTTGACGTGACATGAGTTGTCTCTCATTCCTTTATTTGGTTCTCAAAATGTCAGGCTCGGTGTGGTTTGAGCTCTTTAGCATAGCATTTTTCAAACAAAATATTTTACTTAAAAAAAAAAAAAAAAAACAGTAAACAAGTTCTCAGCTTCTTTTTGCAGAAAAAAAAACTACACAAAGGCACTAGGGGTGTAACAACACATAGATTTAAATCGATATATCAATTAAATGATCAATGATTCGATTATATTGTGGCAAAACTAAAATATTGATTCATATTGTCATCTTTAAAATACGCTTTTATTTTGAAATTCCCACGGCACTCTGTCACCATTTCCTTGCGCGGCTGCCTCAGCAACATGGCAGACGAGGCAGAAAACACGATAATGAAATTCACTCTCCTGCTGGATTTAAATCAACACTGTGGAAATATTTTGGATTTCAACAGAAGGACGACTCAACAGACAGAACTCATGTCGTATGCAACAAGTGAGTTCAAATACTCTGGAAACAACAAATTTGGTCGTTCACCTGAAGAAGCAACACGGCACTGACAGCCATGTTATGTAAGCTCAATATCTATTTTTGTTTCTTTATAAGTGAAAGGTCATCAGGACACTTTTAAGTTAACTGGTTTAAAAAAATGCACTTAAACATGAGAAATGAGAAACTATACTTAACAGGTCATTTATTTTAATTTTTTCATCAATTAAGAAAAAAATAATTTATTTAAATGCCTGGCATAAGAGAAATAAAATGGTTAAATCATATTTTAATTGTTTTAGTAAATTAATTTATATGTAAATGAGATGGGCATTTGATATTGCAATATATCAATCGAAGACTTCTGAATCGAATAGAATCGAATTTGTATCGTGACAGACTGATAAAGAGAAAAATCGTATCGTCACAAAAACAAATCATTATAATATTGTATTGTGGTAAAGCTGGTGATTTACACCCCTAGAAGGCACGGGTTTCAACCGTGAATTTTGGAGCTTCGACAAGACAAGTTTTTCCCGAAGTCGGCCTGTTAGCTTAGCTTTTAGCTTAGCTTCTCAACTTAGCTGCTTTTAACGATCCAAAAACACGATTTTGGACGATTAAAATGGATTTTAAAGTGAAAGAGAGGGGTCAGTGAAGAGCACCGGAGTTTGGCCTTTTGTCATCCAGCGTCTTCAGTAGAGAGACACGAAGAAACGATAAAGCCGATAAAAGAAAATGAGGTTGATAATTTTCATTTATCATACGATCAATCAATTTATCGTTTATCGCGACAGGCCTAGTCATTCTGTCAGTTTTGATTTTGTTTTGAAATGGCAGCTTCTGTAAAGCCTATTTTAATTTGCGCTTTAAATATAACATTATGAACACTACTCACCATAGCGACATCGTCCAAGATGCTCTGCGGCATACTGTGAGCCATCACCTGAGGACAGAAAAAACACTTTCCTTCAAATCCCAACAAAAGACCATCTTTAAAGGCTGCAGTATGACTAGTACCTTCGAGCACACAAAGTCCACTAATGTTGCTTCTTCCTCGCCGATGTATTCTATGATTTTTTTATTGATCCAGGGCCGAACTCGTCGTTCCATTAATGTCTACAAAACAAGACACCGGAGTTTGTTGAGCAAATACACAAACGAAACTGCCAAGTCAGAACTAAGTTTTCTTACTTTGAGCTATAAAGTATTTTAACAACACAAAGCTAATATTCTAAACTCAGCTTTGTAGTTATAATCTCCTCTAAAACAGGGATTAAAGGTGCAGATATGTAATGAAAGCTCCTCCTCACCGTGTCCACCATAGACCAGTCCAGGGGGTAGGAGAACAGCTCAGGTTTTGCTGTGGGAATCTTTTCTATCAGGCTCTTGATGTGTTTGTGCTTCTCCTCAGTGTTGCCTCCCTTTATGTTGGAGAGCCCAGCGCCGTCCACACCGAGGCTCTTTTCGTCGTCGTAATCCAGAGGCACCAGCTTACGTTTACGTGGCTGCTCGTCAGCCTCCTCCTCATCAAACTTGTCAAAGACGCTATCCACTGGCAGCTTCTTTCTCTTGCCTGCGTTTGGTTGGCTGGGGCTTCCTGTAGCACCTGAGGAGGACAAACATCGTCAACTTCTCGTGTCCTTGTTGCCACACTTGTTTGTGCAAGCTGCAGCAATAAAGTTAAAGTTCTAGAATAGCGCCGCTCGGGGGCGGCCGCATGTTGGCGCGGCTCTGTTTCATTCTGAGATTTTGCTTTTGAAAACTTTTAATTCTTCTTTTTCTGGATGTAAATCACATTTTTTGTGATGATTGCTTCCTCTGGTATCAGATGCTGTGCAACTGGGAGGATTCTTACTGAAACCTTTTTAGTTTTGGATGTTTGTTATGATGCGTAACCATAACAACAAGGTGGTTTTTACAACCGGGAGCAGCTAATCAACACCTCAAAAGCTCAAATAATTTCTCAAACGAGTTGAAAAGGAGGTGCCGTAGATGCATTCCCATCTCCTTGCCGGCTGTGCTCGAATGCCTGACCACTGAGATCCTGGAGCTGGCAGAAAACGCGGCTCGTGACAGCAGGACAGGATCGTACCCCATCACCTGCAGCCAGCTGTTCGCAGCGATGAGGAGCTCGGCAGGCTGCAGGGAGGAGTGGCATCAGCATCCATAACATCTCTCCATGAAACGAAGATAAGAAGCTACAACATTTAATTTCCCTTTGAGATATTTTAATTGAATTAAAACAATAATTGGACAAAATATCTAATTTATTAGCCTTCTTAAAACGCAATGCCCATTTTAAACTGTACTAAGGGATAAATCAAGTATATTTTCTCTTGTGCGACTATACTGTGAATATAAAGTATTTTTAATGGTTGTTTTGTAGCCATCTGCATCCAATTCAACAGAAGAGTAGCTTTTTCAAGCTCGTACAAACACATTATATCTCACTCCCTACTAAGTTTGTGTGTACTGAATGTAAACCGTTAAAAGCAAGCCTTAGTTGGTTTTATTATTCATGGTTTACTTTGGTCCGTTGTCATGAAATGGCGCCTCTGAATGCCGTGGGGTGACAGATCAGAACACACCGGGGCTCTGTGCTGCTGGTAAACTTTTGTTCTGGAGCTGAACAGGGTTGGATCATGTGAGAGGGCATCGAGGGTCCACCTCTAGGGCTCATTATGCTGCATTAGATTATAGCTCTGAATAAACAATATAGTGATTAAAGGAGGATTTTAAAATACCTATATAAACAATGTGATAAAACTTCAAAACATCTACCGGTTTGTTAATTTCTGGTCATATCGTCCAGTCCTGATCGCACCGTTCGTGTTTCAAACATACATGCAACTGATTCACAAGTTTCTTCAAACGAACGGATGGAGTTCTCTAAATAAACCTATACATCACTTTATACACATTCAACAAGATATTTAAAAGTTAAGACCTCTTTTAATAGAGGAACCTGTATTTTGATGGGTAACGTTCCTTTCTAGCAGTGACTTTGGGCTCCGAGTCTGTCACAGATTCATTTGAAGAAATCACTAGAATGACTACATTTCTACTTAAAATTGGTGTTGAATTATACTATTTTTAAACTCATTCATGTTTAAAGCACTGCCACTCACAAGGTACATAATTTTATTTCGTAACACAGCTAGAGTAAACGCTGAAGACTGAACTCGTCAAGACGCTTGCTGTTCAGTACGTACAGGTTTTGGCAGCTGGTTTGAAAAAGCTTAGGTGACTTTTTTTCTTGCTTTTATTTATTTTTTTTATTCCACTTCAAGTGATGTTCTTTTAAATTGATGGATTAAGCCCTGACAGTTCTAATCTACAACACAAGGCGTTTGCTTGATAATCACCTATAAAAAATGTTTGATTTATTTCCAGTAGACTTATCTTAAAGAACAGCAGGGGGCTTAAACTCACCCAGTTTAAGGCTGAGGCCGATCTTCGGTCGATGTTCTTCCTGCGGCAGAGCGTCCAGGGGCGAGTTCTCGTGAGGGATGATGATCCCGCACGGCGACTCTTCTCCTCCGGGCGTGTTGGGCGACACGTTGCCGCTCGCTGATGACACTGAGGGTGCAGCTGTAATGGGCCGCATTGTGGGCTTCAACTGTGGTTTTTCAATGGGGTATTCTTCTTCTTCATTGTCAAAATCCTCCTCCTCGCCCTCCTCCATCTCTTCGTCAGAGTGGCTGGGCCGCGAGCGGGGCTCTACCTTTTCATACTCCTGCCTACGATCCCGGTGGTCTCTTGAACTCCTGTGGCGATCACGTTGCTCCTCGGGTTCAGGCTCTTGGATGACGGCGTGCTGTCTCAGACGCTCCTCCTCTTCCTCCTCCATCTGTAAGAATAACAAGCTGATCAACACAAAGTGTCACCCAGTAACTGCATTTAACAAAAAAAAGGTCATCATTGAAAGCTAAACATGTTTTGATGTGCAGAGAGGCTCAGATGATGAAATGACCTTCACAAAAACAGGCAGCATGCCCACTCACTACACCCAGACACACACGCGCGCACATTTTGACAGACGGGCATACCCTGCGCAGCTCTGCGTCTGGGTCTGGATGTCCCTCGTCTAACAGCCTCCGTCTGATTTCCTCCAGCTCCTCCTTCTCTCTCTTCCTGTCACGCTCGTCTGCCTCCATCTCCTTCTCTCTGTCTCTGAGACGTTTCTGCAGCGCACTGCCCCTAGAGGTCACAGAGGAAACATCAACCCTCGCAGCAACCTGCAGCGCTGCATGATCAGCAACATTCAGCTGTTTTCATTCAGTGATATCAGTCTGCCACAAAACATTCACGTTGATGCAATTTTCAACATTTCTGTCACAATTTCAGCAGATTTAATTAATCTGTGCAACACCACACAGGTGTCAGATACAAAACTTTTTCACAGAAAAATGGTGCATTTAATGTGGAATATTTTAACTCCTATAAAGACAGAGGTGTATAATTACTGACCTGTAATACTTGGGGTCATCTCTGTCATCATCATAGTCTTCAAGAAACTCTTTCAACCGTTTGCCTTCTTTTACCTGAAGAACGTTAAAATATATTTATGCTGATTTTTTTTTTTTTTTTACGCAATAAACCAAATTTATTTATTAGGTCTGAAAATAAATGACATAATCAACACAAATATACAACACAGTGAAATTTTGAACAAAAGTGTTTTGTGGGGGGGATTTATAAATATTAATAGTTTTCTTTTCAAATAGTAAAAATGAAGCAGAACAGTTAGTAGCTGTTCCAATATTATCTCACCATTTCCCGTCTGCGCTCATCTTCTCTTTCGGCCTCCTTGGCATAATCCCTGGACTTCTTCCTCTCCCTCAGCTCCCAGTTTTTCAATCGCTTTAACAAAAACAATATAGTGTCCCCTTATTTTGAAGGTCTAGTTTAGTGTGACTCACAACAATTTGCTCTAAACCTGAAGCATTCTGGATTTCGAATCACATTGCACATGTTGCATCTTTGGAGACATGATTACTGCACCTTTTATTTCTCTTTTGTTTTTTTACCTCTTGGTATGCCGCTTCCTTATCTCTGAGCTTTCTTTCCAGCTTCCTGCGTTCGTAAGCCTCCTCTTCATCCTCTTTGTCCCGTTTATTTTCTCGCTCTCTGTCACGACTCACCTCTCTATAAAAAAACAAAGTTAGGGGAACATCAAACTTTAAATATAAAACATAAACTCACTAAAACAATACAGGGACATATCCCGGTATATTTGTCCTGAACATTACAGTGTAACTGTTACACTAAAGCAGTTTTACACACGAAAGACTAAAAGACAGACATGGCTTCAACCTGTAGTTTGAAAGGTTCAGCTTTAAGCGCATCGACAAAGCATCAGTGACAACTTGACTTAATATGGCAGCCAAGCTCGCGTACATGCCTGAAAATGTTTTGATCATACAGTCATTTAAGATGCCATCACCTACATACATCAATTAGTTTAGTTTAGTTTATTTGTTCTTTTTTTTTAAATACGATACAAAACAATCCCATGAACAATAACGTACAGAGTATAAAAAAAAATGAAGGGAGCAGAAAGAAGAAAAAATCTTATATCTGCCCCTTTTTTCCAAACAATTTGTTCAAACGGTAATAATCTTACTAGTAACAGAACAAAATGAATAACTTTCTAATTTTTCTAACTAATACAATATACTACAATACAATAATTAGGGGTGCACCGATTTCCTTAATTTTGGGAAATCAGAAATCGGCCAATGCTTGCATGAGAAACCGATTTTACCGATTTTTTTAGTTTTAACAACAATTGTCTAAACTTCATTTATATTTCAGAG
>JARVLU010000179.1:23430332-23444048 GCA_031762415.1 Simpsonichthys santanae | reverse complement strand
AGGAAGGAAGGAAGGAAGGAAGGAAGGAAGGAAGGAAGGAAGGAAGGAAGGAAGGAAGGAAGGAAGGAAGGAAGGACGGAAGGAAGGACGGATGGATGGATGGTTGGTTTGGAGGGGACGAGACAGCCTACAGAGAGGAGATGGGATATTGTGTACGTGATGCTCAGCCAGCAACCTGCTGCTGCTGAACACCTCAAAAACGAAGACACGTCATCATGGACTTCTGAAGGCCGAGCGTGGACCATGACCCCCTCAGGCTCCAGAGAGATGGTGATGGAGGCTACACTTCCTGAGGATCCTCAGGAAAAACCAACTGGATCAGAAGCTGCTGTGACCTTCCACACATCGACCATAGAAAATGTTATCTGTGCTGTATATGAAGTTATGTTCACTCATTATGTTTTGTTCAAGAGCATTTCACACTTTTTCACCTGCTTAAAAACTTCATCTGAAAACTGTTTATTACAACTGCTGCAACTGTGCAATAGTTTCAGTCGCTACTACTTTTGCCACTTTAATTGTAAAAAATAATTTATAAGCAATGTGTACAGATTTTGTGTACGGAGGTTCTGTTTATTCTTTCTATTGTGGTATTTTTATTTATTTATTGTACTTTTGAACGCACCTATGATTTCATTGTGACATACATTTTAGTTAAATATATTCTATTAAAGTTTTAATTATTAAAATTACATTTGAAGACACTCGTGTAGGATTCTGCACTTAGTGCAAAGAAAAAATGGTGTGAGGGACAAAGCAAACAGATGAAAATGAGATAAGAAATGCATTGTTTTGTTTAATAAACACAAAAAAACAACAACAAAAATTCACATCTTTCTTTATAACAGAGTTGTTGCAGTTCCTTTTAGCTATTTGCATCTATTGCTTCCTTTTCTGTAATAATAACATAGTCCTTGACGGTATAAAGTATTTATCTTTATACATTTCAGTGCATCAAAGTGTAGCTAGTTGCTATGGTGTTTTTGTTGTAGGTACATTTTGTGACAGTTAACGTGCTGCGAGGGATTGGTTGAAAATCCCGTGACGTCACCGTGAGGCGGGTTTTTCATGGAAAGTGCTAGAAGAAACGAAGTACAACCACCCTCGTTTTAAATATTCCTCCGTCAGATAAAAGAGATCTACAACCCTCGTCAAAATTAAAGAGAAATAATGGCGTCTGTGTAACACCGATTGAACTAGTTTCTTATTTTTATGCGAATAACTTTGCCCCGATGGTTTCTTTGACGTACAAAAAAAATCTCGTCTCAGTAAATATTTTGCTGCAGTCTAAACTACCGCAAGATGGCGGTATTGCACTCAAGTATATATACGTTTTATTTTAAAGCGGATTTGTTGACTTTTTGAGAGAGCTACCAAAGTGTATACACTAATATTTTTTTAAAGGCTGATAACACTTTATAAATTCAGATAAAAGATTCACACTGTTTCTTTTCACTGATTTATCTTAAAGTTTAATTTCTTCAGTGAAGCTCCAGTAGACTGTGAAGTCGCGGATGGATACGACCGCACTCCAGACCCACGTGTAGTCTATAAAGACCCGCTGTTACAAGAAAGAAGTTCCTTTCATTTTTTTCCATCGTCCGTGAGCGCGGGGACAGCACTTTTGTTGCATTTTATTCAAGAAAAGTCAACGAAATTAACAAGGTACGTGCGTTTTTTACGCAACTAACTCATAACGAATATTTTATCCGCTTAATACCAGCTTTTCGTACTCAGTTTCTTAATACAGTATTTAACATAATGTTCCGCGAATGCCCGTTTACGAGTTGGTCTCATTTATGTTAAATGCCTCGTGGGAGTCAGTTTAATACGTTTTGAACCGTTTAGATAAGTATGAAACTGTTTTTCGTTGCGTCTTTGAACGACGTCCGGACCGGGTCAGCGGTGATGCTGAGCTGTATGAATGCGGCACCGTGATGTCGGGCAGGTGTGGCGATCGTGACACAGCTGGATCGAGTTCTCGGACGGTGAAGAGCCGTTATAAACTCTTACATCTCATCAGGTCCGACCAGTTCACGTGAGGGTTTAACATGCTCGCGTGCAATGATTCCGGGGAGGGCAACGTTCGTTTAGCTATTACGTAATAATCGATAGACCCTCGGTTTTGCGCCACATTTAGTCAAATTATTTGTAATCCTGTGAGCTATTTGTCCTGTAGTCTTGACTGGTTTTTAGTAGTTCTGTTTTTTTTTTTAAAGCAATCCGGGTTTTTTTTTCCGCTCCTCAGCACGTGCTTGCAGCCTCCATTGTCTCTAGTCTTAGGAGCCATGTTTTATTGATACTTCCGCCCTTGCGTTGTAAGACTTTGGCGACTGTCCCAACTTCGTGAAACCAACTCCAGACTGGAGAAATCGAAAGTGACCATTTGTATTGCGTTAAACTGAATTACCCCGCAATTTCTTTTCTTTTTTTATTCTGCTGGTTGTTCAATATTTAAACTGTTTTCCTTGTGCGCAGATGCCTGAAGAAATGCACCAAGAGGAGGAGGTTGAGACCTTTGCCTTCCAGGCAGAGATCGCTCAGCTGATGTCCCTGATCATCAACACCTTCTATTCCAACAAAGAGATCTTCCTCAGGGAGTTGATCTCAAACGCCTCTGATGTAAGGCTGACATGAACTAACACTCGAAGCGTTCAGTAACATGATTACATTCATCCTTTGGTTCATTTGAGGAGCGGAAAAATATTGACTTGCTGCAATTTTTTTCAGGCTCTGGACAAAATTCGCTATGAAAGTTTGACTGACCCCTCCAAGCTGGATAGTGGCAAAGATCTGAAAATTGACATCATCCCCAACAAAGCTGACCGCACCTTGACCTTGATCGACACCGGAATTGGCATGACCAAAGCTGACCTGATCAACAACTTGGGCACCATTGCAAAGTCTGGCACAAAGGCCTTCATGGAAGCCCTGCAGGTACTGGAAACTGCAGTTTGGTAACGGTTTCACTGAAATGAATTTTGTCAGAAAAGTGGTAAACATTACTTAATTTTCTGAAGACAAATGTCTTCGTATTGACCGTTTACTTATATCATTATACAAATTTGTGTTCCTCCAGGCTGGTGCTGACATTTCCATGATTGGTCAGTTCGGTGTGGGTTTCTACTCTGCCTACCTCGTTGCTGAGAAAGTGGTCGTTATCACCAAGCACAACGATGATGAGCAGTACGCCTGGGAGTCATCTGCTGGAGGCTCCTTCACAGTCAAGGTTGACACCGGTGTGTATCCTCAGCAGTGAAGAAGCAAAGCTGGGAAATCTGGCTATTATTTTATCTGTAATATTCTAAACATTTCCATTCACAGGTGAGCCTATGGGCCGTGGAACAAAGATCATCTTGTACCTGAAGGAGGACCAGACTGAGTATGTTGAGGACAAGAGAGTCAAGGAGATTGTCAAAAAACACTCTCAGTTCATTGGCTACCCCATCACCTTGTTCGTAAGTGCTAAACATGACCTTTCTTTGTCAGGTTCAAGGTGGAAACTTTTGTTGGTGGACTTATAAACTTAACTTTTTGTGTAGGTGGAGAAGGAACGTGACAAGGAGATCAGCGACGACGAGGCAGAGGAGGAAAAGACCGAAGAGGAGAAGAAGGAAGAGGAAGGCGAGGACAAACCCAAGATTGAGGATGTAGGATCAGATGATGAGGAGGACTCCAAAGACAAGGACAAGAAGAAGAAAAAGAAGATCAAGGAGAAGTACATCGATCAGGAAGAGCTGAACAAAACCAAGCCCATCTGGACCAGGAACCCTGATGACATCACAAATGAGGAATATGGCGAGTTTTACAAAAGTCTGACCAACGACTGGGAAGATCACTTGGCTGTCAAAGTAAATGGCACTTTTTATTTTATTTTTTAGAGATGTTCGTTTCTTGGTTTGTTGTGGACTGAATGTGTCTAAAGCTAAAGTTCTCAATCCTCCCTTACAGCACTTCTCAGTTGAAGGCCAGCTGGAGTTCAGGGCGCTGCTGTTTATTCCTCGTCGTGCACCTTTTGATCTGTTTGAGAACAAGAAAAAGAAGAATAACATCAAGCTGTACGTCAGGAGAGTCTTCATCATGGACAACTGCGAGGAGCTCATCCCAGAGTACCTGAGTAAGCTCATCCTGGCTTTTTACTGAAAACCTAAGACTAATTTAATGCTACTTGCTAAAGTTAATGCTGATTTTATTTTTATTTATTTATTTTTCAGACTTCATCCGTGGTGTTGTGGACTCAGAAGACCTGCCCCTCAACATCTCCAGAGAGATGCTGCAACAGAGCAAGATCCTGAAGGTCATCCGCAAAAACATAGTCAAGAAGTGTTTGGAGCTGTTTGCAGAATTGGCTGAGGATAAAGAGAACTACAAGAAGTTTTACGAGGCTTTCTCCAAGAACTTGAAGGTGAGTAAATAGTCTGAGTCTGCAGCAAACAAACCATATTGATTTTTAAACTACTGTACTTGTTTTTAGTGGATGTGGATTTTAAGGTTTAGTTATTCCTCTAGTAGTTGGTACCGTGCAGCTTCCTATCACATGTCTAGTAACTTGGTTGGTATTAAAGCATATTTTAAATAAATCGAGCATTGCTATCTTTTTAAAGTGTAAAATAAATTTTTACTTTAGTATTTTTTACCTTTTTTTTTTTTTTTTTTCCCCTCTCTGTTTTACTGTATTTAGCTGGGCATCCACGAAGACTCTCAAAACCGTAAGAAGCTCTCTGAACTGCTGCGCTACCACAGCTCCCAGTCTGGAGACGAGACCACCTCTCTGACAGAGTATCTGACCCGCATGAAGGAAAACCAGAAGTCAATCTACTACATTACTGGTATGTTGTTGTTGAGTTTTAAAGTTAAATGTGTTAAATATTGTCTTTGAGCAACTCTGATGTTTGTGTTTTATTTTTATAGGTGAGAGCAAGGACCAGGTGGCCAACTCTGCCTTTGTTGAGCGTGTCCGCAAGCGTGGCTTCGAAGTTCTGTACATGACCGAACCAATCGATGAGTACTGCATCCAGCAGCTGAAGGAGTTTGATGGGAAGACCTTGGTCTCTGTCACCAAAGAGGGCCTGGAGCTGCCAGAAGATGAGGAGGAGAAGAAAAAAATGGAGGAGGACAAGGCCAAATACGAGAACCTCTGCAAGCTCATGAAGGAGATCCTTGACAAGAAAGTAGAAAAGGTTGGCATCTTGAATCTGTTAACTGAGGGGGAATCCAAATCTAAAGAATGTTGTTATGAGGCTTTTAGTGTGAACTTGGTGTTGAGTTCAAATGTTCTCTGCTCTCCAGGTGACTGTGTCCAACAGACTGGTGTCCTCTCCCTGCTGTATTGTGACCAGCACTTACGGCTGGACAGCCAACATGGAGAGGATCATGAAGGCCCAGGCGCTCAGGGACAACTCAACCATGGGTTACATGATGGCCAAGAAGCACCTTGAGATCAACCCTGACCACCCGATCATGGAGACACTAAGGCAGAAGGCCGAAGCTGATAAGAACGACAAAGCTGTGAAGGACCTTGTTGTCCTGCTGTTTGAAACAGCTCTGCTGTCCTCAGGCTTCTCCCTCGACGATCCACAGACTCACTCCAACCGCATCTACAGAATGATCAAGCTCGGCTTGGGTAAGAACGCATCAGCAGTTGCAGCTTGTTAAAGATTATTAATGAATTAAACTAATAACGTGGGAACTTGTTCCTCAGGTATCGATGACGATGACGTTCCAACAGAAGAAACGACTTCGACATCCGTCCCAGAGGAGATGCCCCCTCTGGAGGGCGATGACGATGCTTCACGCATGGAAGAAGTTGATTAAACTCACCTCCCCTGACTGTAAACACTTTACTCATCTTCCGGTAGTTCATCCTTTTTAAAAGTGCAGTAACTGTAAATCATTCCCGTGGTGCAGAGGACCAGTGTTTGGTACTGGAGCCTTGCGCTGCTAGACCTATTGAGAATTTGTTTTTTGTTTTTCTTTGCTGTGAAAGTTCAAGGTGACATTCTTTATTTTTTTTTTATTTTTTTTTTAAAGTACTGTGGCTCCAACCTTAATGTTTGTGGTAAATGTCTGAATACTGGACTGTTGGATTCCATTGTCTGTTGACGTCCAGGGGGTTTGGGGGTAAATTCAGTTCATGTGCAATGCTGCATGGAGAGAGGACTGTTCAATTCTTTTGCCTGAGTTCAGGCTGGCCTGTATTACAAGTCTTGTTTTTGCAAAGAAAATAAACATGTAATACCTTGTTTTTGTATCTATGGGTACGTCATTATATTTTATACACTTGGTCTCTTCAGACCTGTTCATCATTTGACCACTAGATGGAGACTGAAACACGGGGTACATTTTAACATGCTATCATTGTAGATGAGGGTGATAGTCGAGTTCCCTATTCTCATTTTCATTCCGCATCTTTTTGTTTTCATGCAGTTGGAATTTTAAAGCATCCAAAGTTCCACAAACTTTAGGTTCAGAAGTTTTACACAATGGACCTTGGAACATCTAACATTGATGCTCGTTTACTGGGATTAAACTTAAAGTCTCGACTTTTGGGCCAAAACTTAAAATTTGATTTTTAATGATACTACTAAAGCTGCTTTGACGAGCTGGAGTTGGTCCTGTACAAGATTGACCACCACATCATTCCCCAACACGGGTAAAGTCCGTGACTTAAGCTAAAAATACGTGCAGAGTCATTCATGTGATATTGTCAAGGGTTTAAATTCCTTGAATGAATCGTCCCAAGTGATCAGTTTTATCTGATCCGCTACATTATCCCAACATTGAACTGGTTTCTGTTGGTGTGAACAGCATACTTTCTTCATTCATTCTAATTTATCGGTTCACTACAACATTTTATCTTTACATCCAGAGCCACACGTCAGTGAAATTTTACATTGTTTTCTGTCAGTATTAGAATCTACTGGGCAACAATTTTGATTTTGTTGTTTTTGTTAACTTCAGACTGCCATTGTTTTGATCTGTGGTTCCTTTTAAAATAATTGGTTTTGATATAGTATGCAGGTATAAAAACCATGATTTTCAGCCTCGTGTTTCTCTTTCAGCTGCTCTGTTCATGTTTGGTCTCTTCCTGACACCACCTGGCCTCAGGACGTTCAAGTCAATACACCTTGAACTTAAGCTACATGCAAATTTGCACTGTTTCAGCAACTAAACTAATATTTGACTTCTTGTTTTTGGTGCTTTTTGTCTAAATTCTTAAATGCTGAAAAAGCACATGGCCAGAATTGATATATACCAGCAGGCACTGAGGGCACCGTTTACTTGAAAGTATGATGTGGTGTTGAAACTATGAAGTGTGTCTTTCCTGGAAGTCAGGTTAAAAAAAAAGGGTGCCAGCAGCTTTCTGCCATTGTCGGTAAAACAAGCGTGGGTGTCTCCCTCCTCAACACGTTAACTCGTTTGTCGAAGCAGCAGCAGAGAACTTGAGCTGTGTCATTTAGAAAAGGACTGTCCTTATGAGTTGGAGATGTGTGCAGACGATGACCACAATATGCAAATGAGTGTTCAGGTCAAATCAAGCCAGCAAGACAAAATGTGGGGCACAGAGACCAAAACAAGGCACTGGAACTTTTCTATTTCAAGCTGTCACACCAGAATGACGCAAGGCTTTTTATACAAAATGTTGAACAGAAATAACATCCAGCTGTGGTGACGCGAAAGGATTCAAGAGACTGAATCCTAAAAATTCCTCAAGGTTTCTAAAGAGTTCCTAGATAAAATAATGTTCTTCAAGTGCATTCCAAACGGGGATTTTAGAGAAATGTTGCAAAACCCTCAATGAGCATTCACTTGACGTGACAATTTACATCTTTTGTGAGATTTCCTCCTGGTGGGGCTATAACTCCAGACGAGAGACGGTTGGACCTGGGGTCTTTCTGTGTGGAGTTTGTATGTTCTCATGCTTGCGTGGGTTTTCTCCAGGTACCGGTACTCCAAAAACAAGCATGTCAGGCTGCCTTCAGGCCCAGGCAAAAGAGATCTGTGATCTCAATAAGCACTTCCTACCGCACTGGAAGGAGCTATGATTCAAACGATCTCCTGGTTTGAAACTAGGGTTAGCTCCATCTAGTCTGGTCGGCTCAGCAACAGACATGGAAACAGGAACCTGGCCTGTGTGAAACAGACCTAATAATCAATAACCCTGGGTTTTATCATGACCAAAAACCATAAATATAAGAAATACATTTAGATATTTTATCATAATTACTATAGCAATATAAGTTCACAATATAAATTGAATGAAGCTCATTATTTGAGTACTCTTCATTATTCCTAATAGTAAAGGTCTAATAGGTGTTGCATGCTAGCACACAATATAGCAATAGCATTTCACCATTTAAATGTACCTAATTTAAAAGTTTCAATGTTAACACTAGCAGCTAGTTACTTATTGCAAGAGGCTTATTGTTCGTTATCTAGATCAATACAAATGGAGTTCAGAAATAGAACAGCACCATCAGTGATATTTAGTATAGAAAAGTATTAATGTTTGATAATTATTTTTTTCTACAAGCACATTCAAATAAATGTAGCAATAGCACTGATTTATCACAGAGCCCAATACAATAACCTGGAAGCTAGCGCTAGCATGCTAGCTCCAGAAACAAAGAAACTCACCAGTTTTTACTTTTAGAATACACAGTCGGCTGAAGGTTTTTTTTTTTTTCACATCAACATCTAAAAGTTGAGGCATATCAGTCACAAATGGCAACATTAGATAAAGGGATTTCAATGGCTATACCTGCAGCAGCTAACCTAGCCTCTCTCACACGTAGCCTGGTTGTTGTGAGGGTCCACGATCTGTTCCGGACCGGAAGCACGATCCGCACTGTGCATTGAGCTCTGGGCGCAGGAGAGGAGCGCCCAGAATGGTCCTACATCTTGTAATGAAGAGGAGCTAAATGTGCATGTACAACTTTCAACAAGAGTCTATGGGCAAAGATTTTTGGGCCCCAAGGCCGAAATATGTCATCAACAATCAGACATTTTTGAAAGAAACAACTTAACTCATCATTAACTATATTTATCTTGAACATCAACAAAAAATACATATATTTTGAAATATTTTTATTTTATTAATTCATTTTTATTTATTTATTTCTTATTCAAGGTAATGTGATGCGTGGTGGGGTAGAGGCCTCTATTGGCCAGCCGCCACTGGATTTTGTGGAAAACTTCACCAATGTTTGTGACCAACGACGAGCCATGCGTTTTGCACAGCCAAGGTATTTTTGTGTGCACGGATTCCAAAACTGCATTCTAAGGAAAACAAATAAAATGTAGCTGAAGCTTTCTGCGTACAAATCCTTCAGATATCTGTTTCGAAACAAGTAATCTCCCAAAATGTCCCAGTACGTAGATGAACGCTGGTTCTTCAAAAGTTGCTGTAACATCAGGGAACCATATGAGATGCATCACATGGAGATTTGTATTTACTGGAACTGCAGCGCAGCCACTTGAACATTTATAAACGTTAAGAAAGGTGTAAAACTTATAAAACCTTTAAAATCTGGTCTATATTTGTGGTGAATGTTGATGCCATCTTGAATTTTATTGTACTAAAAGTTAAGGGTCTTCAATTGGTTAAAATTTTTATTCTGGTTACTAAACACTTTCATTATCGCCTGCCAACAAAAAGTGGACAACATTGTTTTTGTCTGTTGGCAAAATATCTCCTGAACCACTTGTGAATTGTAATGTAACTTGCTGAAGATGATCATTGGGTGTAAAATTACAAACTTTGGAGTCAAACTAAAAAAAAAAATGGCCACCGCAGTTAAATAAAGTTGGACCAAAATAGCAGTTTTTACATATACTGAGCTAAAATCTGATGGGGTTGTAGCTGAGAGTCGCTCCCACTTTTTTTTTTATATGATTCTATTGATATTTATAGATTTTTACTAATGTATTTTATTGTTTGTATTACTTTAGTTTTGTATAACAGGTCTCTTTTGCAATTGAGGTAACTGTGTTTCAACAAGACTAACCTGTATTAAAAAAGGAAATTAAAAAAATTAAACATACTCTTGGTGTAAATCATGTACCACATTTTCAGACTATACGGCACACTTAAAATCCTTTAATTTTCTCAAAAATCAACAGTGAGCCTTATAATTTGGTGTACCTTATGTATTATGGTTGTGCTTACTGACCTCGAACCGATTTTGTGGTACACAACGCTCAAAAATCTGTCAAAACGTTTTTGTTTCGCTTAATGCACCTTATCATCTGGTCCGTTTTATAGTCCACAAAATACGGTAATATCATATGAGCATGTGCATTGTTTTTAAGGTTTGACCTAAACGTTTATAACTTTTGTCATTTTTGTTCACTGTTTTGCAGTTTTAGTTGTAAAAAGCATAATGTCATTTATGGAAAAAATAAAAAATCCAGATTTCTTTTAAAGTTAAATGCAAATTGGACTAACAGACATGCCATGTGGCATTTTTCTGAGGAATCATTAAGCCTGTGGCAATGAATCTGAGCGGTACTGGAAACTTCCTGGTGAGTCTGAACACGTCAGCAAAATTGTCTCTCGTCAAATTGAAAAGTGCAAAAAGTCTTTAAAAAAAAAGACTTCCTGTGGAAACGTTCAACTCACTTGTGTAAATCTGTCACAAGCGTATTCTGTCATGGGGGTCCCCGTGTCAGCTTAACATTTGCTCGCAGTGAAAATACTTCGTGACCTTTGCAGCCCTGTGCGCAAATTTATCTTAAATGATGTTCATCAACAGCCTGCGTGACCTACTTCTCCCTGAGTCGCACACGTCAAAACAGTTTTGTTGACTTGTTCAGGTAAGTCTGGCTCATCTACACACTCGGTTCTCTGTTTCGTTGCATACGTCACGCTGACCTCGGTTATTACACACCACGAGGGGTGGTGGCAAGGTTGACATCGGACATCCTGCAGATCTGTGCAGTCTAGTTTCAGTGACATTTAAAAGGTTCAAAACTACAAAAACAAAACGTCAAACTACTACTCATCTGAAGCAGTTCTGCTGCAACCACTAACGCTTCTCGTTTGACAGCACTTGCCAAATACTATACGGGAACAAAACACCCACACTGAAAAGACAGGAAGCAAGACGAGCAGATAAAAGGCCTTCGGAGCCAAAATAAAACCTCTGGTAAAGCGTGAAACACATTAAACCACAAAGTCTCGGTGACGAGGCGCTGCACACGCTCTGTGTTGATGTCCCACTTCACTGTGGCAACGACGCTGCAGACAAAGGTTGTGGCTCCACTGATGTTCGTGAAATCCCAAAAACGAGTCGAAAGGAATTTACAGATCGGCATCACTCCTGTTTTTCTGTGTGCGGAGTGAAAAGTTACGTAAATGCAAGTAAGAAATTCAGTCATTAATTTAAAAAAAAAAAAAAAGACGTCGTTTTGAGACAACGGGTGGGTAAGTTTGTCAGATTGCATCAACGGAACAAGAAAAACGTTCAAACATTGGCAAAATGTTGCTCTCTCACAAAAATGCATATTCTTTTAAACCAATTAAGATATTTTGAAGCGGGGTTCTCTGGAAAGCTTGTGAACAATAAATATCTTACCTGTTGTAGATAGCGCTTTGAACAAACAATGTGAGGAAATTAAGTTGAATTCTGACCAGATTGTTGAGCTAATGCTTCATCTGACCTAACTGATAGGCCGCTGTCTTAAAAAAAAAAAAACCTCCAATATTAATTAACTTATAGTGGTTCATGCCTGTGTTTTAGAAAAAAAAAACATGTTTGTTTTTCTTCTTTCGGCTGCTTAATGGATGATTAACAGGCTTCTGTAGAACTTGATGGCGTAATTAAATCACTGAATCAGGAGTGTTGGCGCAGGGAAACAACTAAAACGCGCAGGTGGTGTTCCTCAAGGACCAGTGTTGGGAACCACTGGTGTAAATGACCATGCAACATGAACTTAACGACAGTATCTTTAAAAACGTATATATTTTCGTTAATTTCATGTTGCATAGTTATTTACATATATAAATATTTCTTGTTGTGACATTGCCAAAATAATAATGCATTGCAAAATTAACAAAGGTGTAAAGGTTTATAATCTTGTATTGCATGAAACTCCATACCATACAGCTGATCACATGACCTGTGGGATCGAGAGGGCGTGTATGGATGCAGCAACTCAGACAAATAGGGTGGGGCAAGTCCATTTAGAGCTTTAAAAGCAAATAATGTGTTTGTAACAGTTGGCCTGATATACTGGGCCAAGGAACCAACATCTTTATTGGGAGTGTCAGTGGAGCGTTCAAAGATCATCACCTCAGCTATGAAAGTTTTGTAATTGAGTTGCTTTGGCGAAAATCCACTTTTGTTTTGGTTGCGATCAGAGCAGCCGTCATCTGGATCAAAGGCTTCGGCAAATCTTTAATTTCTTCGCGTTGCTCGGCTGCGGTTAGAAGATAAAAGACCAGATTGTTCAAATCTGTAGTTTTATTTTTGAACCTCTCGATCTTTTTTTTTTTTTTTTTTTTTTGCATTTTTTTTGAACAATCAAACAGACGACCGGAGATGTGGAGAAGATGATGCACCCTTTAAATTAGGACCTACAAAACAGAAGAAGCAGGGGAATTCCCATCTTGCAGTTTGAGATTAATAAACAGAGGGGAGTTCTTACACTTCACAATCAAACCCAGTCTTCAGTTTGATGCTGAGTGAATCATAAATGTGAAAGGGTTAATGAATCAGTCAAGGGCATAAAGAGCCTTTCAAATTTCGAGAACAACTTTGGTTTTCTTCGCTTGGGACTAAAGGCGGTGGAACGAGAACACACGTGTGGAAACAGATTTAAATGACTCATTTGATGTCATTTTAACACACAGAAGGGTAACAAATAAAGCACTGAGTCACCATGTGGTACCAGAACAACTGCACTTTGTCCTGGTTTTAAAAGTAGCTTCAATTCCGTTGAAAAAACTGAATTGCATTTTTTCCAAAAATATTTCTGCATTTGGTGGTTTCATAACATGTTGGTTGAGATGTGGTGAATGTGAATGTTGCTGCTCGCCACCAGAGTTGTGCCAGTTGTACTTTGGCCTGTGTGCATTTGTCGGTTGTGTACGCAAAATATCTCATGAACCTGTAGCTGGGTTTTAATAAAACTTTTATAAAATAATACTGGCTGGACTCTACAACTGATGAATCCTAGCCATGTACAGTATAGACCTATATCTAATCTAACTTTCAAAAATTGTAGAGAAAATTGTTGCAGGTCAGTTACGTGATCATCTGAAAAGAAATAATCTGAAGAGTTCAGTCAGGGTTTAGAGCTGAAACAGCACTGAAAGTTACTAATGATGTTCTCATGACCTCTGACAATGGACAGGTGTCTACACTGGTCCTGTTAGACCTCAGTGCTGCATTTGATAGTTGATCACAATATTTTACTAGAGACTTGAATGATATTGGGATTACAGGAACGGCTCTAAATTAGTTTAAATCATATCTAGCTGATAAGATTCCAAATTGTAAATGTAAAAATTGAATCTTCATCACACACCAAAGTTAGTCGTGGAGTTCCTCAAGGTTCAGTGCTTGGACCAATACTCTTTACCTTATTATATATGCTTCCATTAGTCTATCATGGTGCACTAAGATTCATAACTGGCTTCACTGGTTAACTGGACATCATTAACCTCACACAGACTCTTCCACTGGTACATTTTCATCTTTAAATCACTTCTTG
>JARVLU010000179.1:23419148-23430232 GCA_031762415.1 Simpsonichthys santanae | reverse complement strand
AAAATATATTACATTATTCTGCATGGTCTTTGTCAGTTTGGCCTGTTACCAAATGCAGACGCCAAAAAGAGGCTGAAAATGATGCAACACTTCAACTTGGATTGTGTTTAATGTCAAATGTATTCATATTTACTCTCTCCAACACAATGACAACACTCAAACGGTGCAAATTTGTAAATTTTCACAAATCTAAGCGCAACCTGTTCACAAGCGACAAAAGCGCATAAGTATTAATAGATATACTTTGACAGGTTCTTAAATTTAAAACAGAAGCCTTTTATATCGGTGAGTTATTTTGATGGAATGGCTGATGTCCGTTATTTAACTTTACCACTAATATTGACTGATACCATGCTGATGATGTGCATCCCTAGAAATTACCGTATTCGCTGCCGTACACGTCGCACCGCCCTATAAGTCACATCAGTCCAAATATGTCTAATAAAGTGGAAAAATCCATAAATATGTCACTTTTCCATATAAGTTGCATCGATTACGTGTCACTGATGACAACCTGGAAACGTGGACTGGTGTTGTGACAAAAACCGATTGGCTGCCAAATGGCAGCCGCGGGAGCATGCGTGGGAGGACTTTAACAAGAATTTAACAAGATTAACACAAAAACAATTATTTGTCTGTTAGACATAGTAAAGATGTGCCTCAGTGTAAATTGTTCTTAATAAATGCACTTTAATGGTCAAATCGGCTGCATTTCACTGGGGCGATGCAGCAAAGTGAAGCTGATTTGATGGATGCTCCATCTTTAAATCACTTCTTGGTCTGCTGCCTTCATACATCTCCTCCTACATTTCTCTGCGTGAGTGCAGCTACAGCGTGCACTCTCAGGACATGATTACCTGCAGTGTTCCATCAGTGAGGACTGAACTTGGCAAAAGGGCCTTCTCCTACTCCGTTCCTACTTCTTGGAATATCTTACAAAAAGATGTGAAGCTCTTGACCTCTCTAAATGGCTTTATGAATCTGGTGGACTCCTGGCAAGAACCAATGCAGACATGCTCCTGTTTTTAGTTTTCTACGTTTGCCTTATAATCTCTGTTTTTGCTACTTTTTTGACATCTTATTTTAACTTGTTTAAAAAAAATCTGTATGCCTCTTTTATGATTGTCTATTGTTGTCATTCTTTGTTGACTTTCCTTTTTGATAAATCCTATAGTTAGGGTTGTCTTCCGCTGCCATAGGTTTAATTACTGGATGACAAACTGACTTCATTTTCTTAAATGAATTGTTAAAACTGAATAGTTTTCATTTTATACAATTTGTCTGAACATGTGATTCTTGACCTACCATTTTGTATCTGTTCCTCTCAAACACAGCCGGTCGAAGCAAACAGCTGCTTGCCCCGAGTCTGGTTCTGCTAAAGGTTTCTGAGGGAGTTTTTCCTTTCCACTGTAGCCTTCGTGCTTGCTCAAGATGCAAGTTCTGCAACGGGAGTTAAATTTAAAGCAATCTGCTCCTCATATAAATAATGTTAACATATTTTTACAATTATGAATGTTTCTGTTCAGTGCCCTGAGACGACCTCTGTCGTGACTTGGCGGCGCTATAGAAATAAACTGAACTGAAACATTGGAGTCATCTCAATTCAAAATGGCTACCATAGAGAAAAATGTCTACCCCAGGTGATTTTACAGGTTTTAAGATCAAATTTGGTGCGGTATTAACTGAGTCGCTCGCAAAACATATTCTGAGCACTATCACAGCTCAAGAAATTGCAATATTTTATGAGAATGAGCATCATTTATTAATAGTATCATCATTTACAAGGTTTGACCAAAATGGTTATAATGCAGTCATTTGGATGATCTTAGTCTAAAACTCTGGCATTAATGGTGGTGGGAGATATTCCTTCAAGGAATGTTAGGCCTTTAAATTAAATCATGTTTAATAGAAATGAAACTATAAAAACTGAAAGAGTAAAACCAACTTCTCCAGAATGAGTTTCGTTAATTTATGTATTTTATTATTAATCCATTTACCAGAGAAAGTAGAAGAATGGTAATAAAGTACCAGTAACATTGCATTTTTCGTTTGTGCATTTTGTTCTGCAAACTGCCCCCTGGGCTTAGTATCCTCCATCTTTCTGACAGCATTGAGGCGTTAACACAATCCCTTCAGTGTTATTCTAAACATGAAAAAAAAAAAAAAAAAACACAAAGCAGTCTGCAACAACTGGTTGGAAATAAATGGCAAGATATATTTACATACTTTTTGGAACAAATTTTAAAACAAAGCATGAAATCTGTGAATCTCTGTCAAATAAAAGTGCTAACAGATTTCACTGGTGCTGCGATGTCCGATCGAAATGTACAATCTGCACAATACGTTGACAAAAACGGTGTCGAAAATTAAATATCCGAAAATACACAAACGTGTGTAGACAAACCGTGACAGCGTCCTCGAAACAATAAAATTTCACATTACAGAACTCCCTGTCCTCCGATGGAGGATTCTGAGATGCTATCACGACGGTATTGCAACCATTCAGAAAGTCTTTCTAGAACCTTTTCTTTTTTCATCATGGGAAAATATTGCTAATGTTTAAAAAATATGAATGCTTAGCGATTCAGTAACTTTAAACTGTATGCACAAGCCACATGTGGTGGTAAAGAAAACAAAAAACTGTTTAAAGTGAAAGCGTAAGAGGCAGTTTGCAGTTATAAGAACCTTACAGGCACTCAAAACTTATGTGACCTTAAATTTCACCTGGACCCCTTGGGGGCATCTTGAGTTGAGTCCAAACTGCAGTTTCCCTTTCCGTACCGACGCCAAGAAATAAAATAATAAATGTAAAAGAACAGGAAAAATATAAACAGAAAAAGTCAAACGGAACCACAAAAACGTGGTTTTACTTCCCAGTTTGGTGCGACGTCTGGAGGTTTACACCTTCTGTATGTGCATCGCTGCAAACTGACGACTTGGCTTCTTGCGGCTGCGCGCATACACTCGCAGGAAAAGTGCCAAGAAAACCACAGCGACGCCGAAGCCACCAACTAAGGTGATGGGGTGACCGTAAAGGAAACAAGAGAGAAGAATGGCGATGGCCTGCCGCAGCGTCATGATGATGGTGAAGACGGCGGCGCCGAACTGGCTGATGGTGTAGAAGATGAAGAGCTGGCCGCACGCCGAGCACACCGACAGCAGCACGGCGTGAAAGGCGAACTCCGAGTGACGCGCCATGAAGGCCAGCGAGTCAAAGAAGGCCCCCTGCTCGAGCAGCGAGCCGACCGTGAAGAGGCACGAGAACAAGTTGACCCCGAACATCATCTGAACGGACGACATCTTGTACTTGAACAGGTTGTCCTGCCAGTTGGAGGTGAAGCTGTCGAAAACTATGTAGCCGGCGAGAATGACGATCCCGCTGAAGGTGGTGACGGTGGACGGGTGCTTGCTGGTCGTGCTGGACAGCAGGAACATGCTGACGCCAATGGAGATGAGCACGGCGGTGAAGTACTCCCAGTACTCGTAACTTTTGCGGGACACGAGCTTTCCCATGAGCATAACAGGAATGACTTTGGAGGCCTTGGCCAGGACCTGAGTGGGGAAGCTGATGTACTTGAGGGCCTCGTATTGGCACCAGCTGCTCAGGATGTTGGAGAGCGAAGCGAAGGAGTATTTGTACATGGGCGCGCCGTGGCGAGGATATTTGAACACCATGCAACAGATCCCCGACACGGTCAGGGCAAGGATGCGGTTCATGAAGACCAGAAACTGAGAATCCTTGAATCGCTCACCCCCACCCTCAACCTCACCCTCTGGAGTCGCCGCACCATAGGAACGAGTCATCACTCTCTCCTGGAGGACTCCCCATGTTAGATATGACACCTAAGAAGAAAACAAAAGTTTAGCTTTTCAAATCTTTTTAACTTCCAAACTCCTCAAGTGTAGTGGTCACGTTTAACACAGCCCTGTAAACAAAGATCTGGAGATAGAGGCTCAAAAAGTACATCACTACAGGCTTACTTGAGGAGATAGTTCAGATCTTCTGAAGTTGAATTGTGTAGAAATATTCTATCTATATCTATCTATCTATATCTATCTCTATCTATCTATATCTATCTCTATCTATCTATATCTATCTCTATATCTATCTATATCTATCTCTATATCTATCTCTATATCTATCTATATCTATATCTATATCTATCTCTATATCTCTATATATCTATCTCTATATATATCTATCTCTATATATATCTATCTCTATCTATATCTATATCTATCTCTATCTATATCTATCTATATCTATATCTATCTCTATCTCTATCTCTATCTATATCTATCTATATCTCTATCTATCTATATCTATATCTATCTATCTATATCTATATCTATCTATATCTATCTATCTATATCTATCTATCTATATCTATATCCATCTATATATCTATCTATATCTATCTATATCTATATCTATCTATCTACTGTATTCTAAACAATGTTTCTAAACTCTAAAGCTCTAAAAGAACAGAATGTCATGATTTCAGCTCCGTGCCTCTGCTGCTCTTTGCCACCTGCAAACGTTCTTGGCCACGCCCACTTCTCCACTCCGAATAGTGAACAGCTGATCAGCTGCAGCAGGAAGTATGGGCTGCACAAATGTTGCTAAATACAGTATTTTAAAATAATTTATTTTAAATAAAAATTTCATTCAATCATTCAATTGTGCGGCTCATCCGTCAGTCAGCCAACTGCGTGTCATGTCCAATCTTATTTTGAAAAACCGCGATAAACGAACTGCGAAGTAGTGAGGGACTACTGTTTATTGTAAAACTGTCCATGCAAAAGCTGCATTATAAACA
Organism: Simpsonichthys santanae; assembly: GCA_031762415.1. NCBI lineage: Eukaryota > Metazoa > Chordata > Actinopteri > Cyprinodontiformes > Rivulidae > Simpsonichthys > Simpsonichthys santanae. The sequence goes on along the minus strand of JARVLU010000179.1, from coordinate 23,425,412 downwards.
GTTACACTACTGTTAATTTTACATTACATGGTTTTACAGCAAAATTATGATATTCCAGCTGGAGGTGCCCCATGTATCAAGAACAGGCTGTGTTGTTTGAACATTTGAAGTCTAGTAAAAATGAGCAAAATTAAAGAATTCATGCAACCATAAAGACAAGTCTCTCTCTCTCGCGTGTTTTGTTTTTAACACCTGCACCTGGTAATGCCACACTGTTTCCCAACAGTGCTTTTCCTGCAAAGTTACCTACCACTGACACCCCTCACAAAAATATATACCGTACTTGCCACCGTATAAGTCGCATCAGTCCAAATATGTCTAATAAAGTGAAAAAAAAAATTATATAAATGTTGTTTCGCCGTATACATTGCATCTATTATGCATCACCGCTGACGCGTTTGTTATGCGTCACTGCTGACCACCCAGAAACGTGGGTCGGTGCTGTGCCAAAAATCGAATGGCTGCCAAATGGCAATTGAGGGAGCGTGCACGGAGGACTTTAACAAGAGCAACACTTAAAAACAATAATTTGTTTGCTCAAAATTACAGTAAAGGTCTGTCTCAGTCTAAGTTGTCCTTAATAAATACACTTTAATGGTCAAATCAGCTGCGTTTCAAGTCGATTCGCAGAAGCAAGAGCACGCAGAGGGAGGACTCGCTGTGCATTTCTTCAAAATTAAACAAGATAAACCACCTAAAAACAATCATTTGTTTGCTTGACATTAAAGTTAAGGTGTCTCAGTTGAACTTTTCCTTACTAAATACACTTTAATGCAGCTGATTTGATGTTTGCTCTGGGAATTTTGGATTTTGGGTGTGGAATGTTGGTCCACTCCTCTTCAAAGACTGTGAGAAGTTGTTTAATGTTGTTGTGAATTGGAACACGCTGACGAATACGCCGGTCCAGAGCATCCGAAAAATGCTCAACGGGTGACGTGTCCGGTGAGTATGCTGGTCATGCAAGAACTGGGATGTTTTCAGCTTCCAGGAGTTGTGTTGCAACATGGGGCCGTGCATTATCCTGCTGCAACATGATGGTCGTGGATGAACAGATCAACAATGGGCCTCAGGATCTGGTCACGGTATCTCTGTGCATTCAAAATGCCATCAATAAAATACACCTGCTTTTGTTGTCCATAACCCCATGCGCCTCTCGATTTACACCGTTGACATCAACAAACTGCTCACCCACACATCACCTTACACACAGTCTGCCATCTGCCCTGTACAGGGAAAACCACGATCCATCGGTTCAGAGAACACCTCATGCACCACTGCATGATCATTTGCTCACTCGAGTCGGTTACGACGATGAACTGCTGTCAGGTGGGCCTTGATGAGGATGATGAGCATGCACATGAGCTTTCCTGAGATGGTCTCTGACAGTTTGTGCAGACATTCTTTGGTGATGCTAACTGAATGTTGCAGCAGCTGCCTGGTGATGCTGGATGTGGAGGTCCTGGGCTGGTGTGGTTACACGTGGTCTGTCAAACCCTCTGAAGCGCCTTTGGAGACCACTCATGGTAGAGAAATTAACCTTCAAGTCACGGGCAACAGCTCAGCTGGACATTCCTGCAGTCAGCATGCCAACTGCACGCTCCCTCAAAACCTCCAACATCTGTGGTTTCTTACTGTGCGGCAAAACTGCACGTTTTCTGAGCGGCCATTTGTGGTCAGCCTCAAGCACACCTGTGCAAAAATCATGCTGTCTAACCAGCATCTTGATACGCCGCACCTGAGAGGTGGACGGATCATCTCTGCAAAGGTGAGGCGCTCACTAACACAGATTTACACAAATTTGTGAGTATTTCAGAGAAAAAAAGCTCAATGTGTACAGTACATGTATTGTGCACATTTTATGTCTTGAACTTATTGTGTACATGGAAAACGTCTTAGATCTTCGAGTTCAGCTCATGAAAAATGGGAGCAAAAACAAGTGTTGCGTTTATATTTTTGTTCAGAATAGATTTATTCTAGTGTACATTTGTTTTTCCATGAAGGCTGGAGCCACACCCTCTGCTTAGGATAAATTTCATAATAAAGCTGTGGATTTTTGCATTAATATCCAATTAGGGCGTCTTCAGAACTGACAAGGAGAATCAAAACAACCAGTAACAGCTGCGCTTTTTACACTTCGGGCAAATATGCACAGCAAACACACGAAGCGGTCGTTATTATTCTGAGTTATGTATTTAGTGACTGTTGGTTCTGGGAGGATCCCCTACCTGAAGTCCTGCAGCACAGAAGATTAACTTTAAAGCGTGTTTGACCGATGAGCCTGATTCGGCCTCGTTCCTGCTTGTAACGGATCCATCCTCCAGCAGGCCGGTTTTGTCCTCGCTGCCATACACACACGTCTTTACGAGCGGATAGCACAACCCACTACCTGGGAGAGGGGAAACAAAAAGACGCATGAGCTCACGTAACAAGTTTCTACTCCAGAACAGGCTCCAGTTTCACAGATTCACACCTCTGTCTATGTAGTTGGAGCGCTTAAAGTATCTAATGAGAAAGTAGCCGGGGACGACAATGGTGGCGTATCCCAGCATGTTGACGAGGAAGCGAAAGAACCAGACGTCGCTCCAGCCATCCAGGAGTGAGGCCTCTTCTGCAGCCACAGTGGAGGGGAACAAAAGCAGCCCAAGTGCAGGCCAAACCCTGAAGGACAAAAAAAATAATGTATCACAGAATCACAGGAAACTTAAAATAAATGTGTCTTCTTCAGATGGAGCAGCTTATACCAATAAATAGCTCGACTCCATCTCTTTCCAGTGTTTGTTCCTCCTCGTCGCACACAAAGGATTTAATAATTACATTAATTGTGATTAGGGTAACCGAGCAGGCAGAGTGGAAGAATGAACGTTAAGAAATATAAATCATTTTTTAGAGGTCAAAAACTAATGTATCTGGTTGAAAACAAAGTATCTAATTCTCTAAGATCAAAAGGAATTTTAATGAAAGCAAATGTAAGAATGTCTCTTCAATAATTTCATCCTTCTAGAGGCGCCAGTAACAAGAAGATGCTTTTTACAGATGTTGGTAGAAACAGTGTAAAACAAGGCACGATAATCATTTCATCCAAATCAAAGCATTCTTTTTCAAAGTTTTGTACCTAAAATAGCTTTATGTGTGGGAACCTAAATGTTAATCTATGCAGATCATTCAGACAGAGTCAACCCTGACAATGTGAAGTTGTATAACTTGTTGCTTTAAGAGTGAAAGACTTTAGTTTCAGTGAATGCCACAGTCTCAGATTAAATCTAGAACTTGGTTGACTCCAAGAAGGAGTAGATGTACATCCAAAGATCACTTCAAAATCTGCCCAGTGGCTTCTGAGATATTTTGCTATTGCTACACACATTAAGGTAAAAACTTTATCACCCTCACCTTCTGGTAATAAAAACACCAAAACTCTAAGACACTACTGCGAAGTAAAGCTACGAAGTACCGAACACATTTATTATGTAGCATCTTTAAGTCTCTGTATTTGCAATAAGAAGGAGTTTCATGTTTTCCCATGAATTTTGGACAACAGAACATTTACTGGGCAGAAATGTTGTGAGATAAAGTGCTATGTGTTGTCTTTATTTTATGTTCCCATAATGGTGAAACTGTCTCTCTGCATTTAACCCATCACACCTGGGATACACCCAGGTGGAGTAGTGGGCAGCTATGTATGCGCCTGGGGAGCAATTGGGGATTGGGTGTTTTGCTCAGAGACGCCACGGTATGTGGAATGGCTGGGGATCGAGCCTGGGACTTTTGGGTCCCGAGTTGGCTGCTCTGCCTCCATCTCATCTCTGGACCCCTAACACAGATGTGTGGGATGTAGATGTGCTAGATCAGGGGTCTGCAACCTGCGGCTCTGGAGCCACAAGTGGCTCTTCGGTCCATCTACAGTGGCTCTTTCAAGCTTTGATCAAAACTAACATAAAACAGAATTTTATTGGTTGTTATACTAAAATAAAAAAGGGTTGTTTAAATTGTTTTCCTGTCATTTTTTGCAAATATGTGAATAGTAGAACAATACAAAGAGCAAAGCAAACTCACTTTATGATTTATCTCTTAAAAGTAGGATACTTCGTTTTTCCACAATAAAAAAATACTGTAAAATCATAGGCCTGTATAGTACAAAACTGTTAAAATCCGTATTTTTCTTTTCTTTCTAATAATCTGGTCTTTTCTTTTTGTCTTAAAACGTACAAATATCAAATGTTAACCAGTTGATATTTTTAGTTTTAAAAAGTTACTCTACTGGTCAGAAAAGCCCCCTCCAACAAACAAAGTGGTCCACGGGCCACCAGTTGATCACAGTTGTACTACCAGATTGTTGTGTCTCCAGACAAACTTAATTTAGTGAACAAAGGGGCATAAATGGCTCTTTTGATCATAAAGGTTGCAGACCCCTGTGCTAGATGTATCCTTAAGGAAAGAATTAAAGGGATACTTCAACAGTTTGCACAAGTTAAAACAATAACCAGAAACAAAATATAACAAAAACTGTTGCAGGATTTTCCAAATTTTAATTTCAAGATGAGTTAAAATTTAAAAGCACATTTGTGCATTCTTCTAGGACACATGTATCAAACTTAAGGCCCTCGAGCCAGACCTGGCTCTTGATACCGTTTTATCTGGCTCCCAAATATAATATTTTATATTTATTAGATCTGGCACTCCAGTCTGTGACAGATTCTCTAACGCTTTCACGTAAAAACCGAGCCTATTTAGCACAGTCTTCTCGTGACAGTCAACAAACTTTGAAGTGTAGAAAACAGTTAAAAAAAAGTTCCTGTATTATTTTGAGACTGACATGAGAAAAACAAAGAACATTAAATGAGACTGAACAAACTCTTGTTAAACTTGCAGCCAAGTAAATAATAAAATGTACTGCTAACAAAAAAAAAAAGCAATAACGTAAAAGGTGATAATAAACAATGCTAATGCATCTTTTTAAACTGATCTTTATCTGTCTTTCAATAATGTGCGTTTGATCTAAATTATACAGAATGTCATTAAGAAGAAAGTATTTGTATTTCTATATGAAACATTTCACACAAAATCTAAAACCAAGGTGAATTTATGCCATTTTTTAATAAATATTGCTTGAGACTGGCTCTTGGCTAAGATCAAGTTTTTAATTTTGACTGAGTTTGACAGCCCGGCTCTAAAAATGAGTTTAGACGTCCATCCCTACAAACAAGATCAAACTGTTACACGTCTACTGACACTTATTAAAATCATCTGATCAGCCAGGTGTGGTCCTCCTTACTAAAACACACTGACTGTAGTGAGGCAGGGCCTCCTCCTCTCAGGGGGAGCCTGAACCAACACAGACAGAGGCTCTTTGTGCTGCTGGGCCCTGGTCCACCCACAGCCCAGTCCAGCAGAACCTGGGATCTGAACAAGAAGCTTGATACATGGAGGACTGCACGGTCCTGATGGAGCAGGCTGCTCCACCACAGACAGAAAGATGTGACAGGAGACAATCAATATTACAATAAAACTGTGAGTGAGGAGCTCCTGGAGACAGACAGATCAGTTAATGTGAGGGAACAGTGGGAAAAAACAAACAAATTATTTAAAATAAAAACACTTACATTGTGAATGTGTTGCTCTCAAGTTTAAAAAGGACAATCTGCGTATCTAATTTGTTATTTTTATTTAGCTGAACGTGTACACAGGTAACAAGAAAGGCCTGCATGAGTTTTCACCGGCTTGTTACTTAAAAATTCAAACATCGCTTCCTGAAATTATCTTAACCAGCAACGTCGAAATGAAACTTTTAGCAGCTAAACTCGTCTTATCGTGCGTGACACACTTGGCTCGAATACGTTACCTCCATGAGAAAGAAGGCATTTTCCCCACACTGTCGGCCGACACCAGGCGCAGCTCCCCACGCCGACACTCAAACGTGTCCGCGGTGACACAGCATGAAGCCGCCCGGAACAGACCCGTCAGGTGTTCGAAAGAGTGCGGCCTGTGTGCTTCAGGCTGGCCCCTGTGTTTTAGACCTGTTTTTTTCCACTTATCGTCTACAGCCGATGTGTTCACTGGAACCGGAAGACTCTCCTCCTCTATTTTTTTTTTTCAATGAACCACAAGTGGGATGCCAGAGAGAAAAAAAAGAAAAGGCGCCTTCATGATGACACTGCCCCTAACGGTGAGGAGGAGTAACTGCAAGTCAATATGAGTTGTCTGTTGTGAACAAAGGGAAAACTCAAATTGTCTTATGAAAGAAAAATTAAACTAACAGAAACTATATAT
>JARVLU010000179.1:23363965-23381281 GCA_031762415.1 Simpsonichthys santanae | reverse complement strand
GCGCGGCCCCCCCCGCCCCCCCCGTGTCGTGTGATGATGTAGAAGAATCATATTTCTGCTGGAGTAACTGTGTAATTAAAACTAATGTTGGTCTAAAGGTTTATAAATTAGCATCTGTATCAACCGCAATGTTATTTTTGAGATTAGAGCATTTTTAAGACGGCATCATTTCACTTTAGTCCCCTGCACCTCGGCCTTGCTTCTTGCAAATAAGTCTGGTCAAAATGTAATTACATTTCTCAAAAGTGGATGTTTTCTTGTGGAATTTACATTTTACAATGACACGCACAAAAGCATTGCCAATGAAGAAATTATTAATTTCACATTCCCAACGTGTAATTTTCCTGTTACAGGGTTATTTCATAAAGTTGTATTACATTTGAATTATGAGGAGGGAAAATAAACACTCACTTTGTTCCAAACCTCTTTAACTGGCAGTTTTTTTTCCCCCATCAACAATGAAAAGGGTAAGCACTTACGAAAAGGAAAATATATGCATTTGAGTCCATTTATCACATAATTAAGCCTCTGTTGCATTTTAAAAAGGTTTATAACTAAGTGACTATCCCACCACCACGTTATAAGAGAAGCAGGCACTTTAGGGATGTGAAAGTATTAATGACTTAATGATTATTGATAAAGTAAGGATGTGCATTCAATGTATAAAAATAAATTAATTTAAGACTCTAGGATCAATCATGCAGTAATCGTGTACAGGGGCATGAATATTTTTAAAGAAATTCCTGGATCCAGATCACCACCAAAATTTAATCATTTGTTACGGGTAAATGAGGGCACAGATTGTAGTGTAAAGCACTTTGAGTATCTTGATAAGATAGAAAGGTTCAACTAGAAAGTTCCTAGAGAAACTTTGATGGGGACTGCCTATTTCTTATTAAATTATTGTTAATAATAAATATTAATATTAATGAATATAAATATTAATAATCAATACTAATTGTTAATTATTAAGAGTAGTAATTATTAATGCATTGTGAATTTGTTAATTGGTATTAAATATTATGATTAATAAGCAACATTGATAATATTAAAATCAATAATTATTATCACTATAAAATATTAATGATACATATTAATTAGTATCAATATTTAAATAGATTGTATTATATGAATATTAATGTTAATTATTATTACTAATTAATAATAATAATAATAATAATAATAATAATAATAATAATAGACAATAACAGGTGCCTTCCTTGCTTGTTGAACCAAAATGGCTCCATATGTTACTCAGTTTCTGTGAAAAAAGATGCAATTAGTGAAAAACAGCATGCATATTATCTAAAATATCAGAAATAAGCTAAAATTAGCAGAAGGAATCAGAAAGAGCATACTTGTGAATAATCTGAAATATCTGAAACAATCTGAAATCTGAAACAAGTAGAAATAAGCACAAAATTGTCTTCAAAATTCTACTTCTCACGTTCAAAGCTATCTACAACCTTGCCCCTCCATATCTATCTGACCTCCTACAAATCTCCATCCCATCTTGCTCTCTCAGATGTTCCTCTTCGCTACATTTCCATGTACCCCCCGCCCGCCTCTCCACCGTGGGGAGCAGGGCCTTCACCTGCTCTGCGCCTCATCTCTGGAACTCTCTACCACCAGACCTACGAAACACCACCTCCCTTTCTCTATTCAAGACTGCTCTGAATACGCATCTCTTTAGACTCGCTTATCCTTAACTTTACTAAATGTATTTTATATTATTTTGTATTTTATATTCTTTATTTATTTTATATTTCAATTTATTCTGTTGATGTTTTCACTGTGCTTGTTGTTTGTTTTTACACAATCTCTGTGATATGTTTCTTGCTGTGAAGTGTCCTTGGGTGTCCTGAAAGGCGCTTTTAAATAAAATGATTATTATTATTCTCTTGCACTTCTTTTGCCTGAAAAGCTGAGCCTGTTCAATGCAGTCTTCTCATGGGTTTAAAGCTAAGAATGTAGGTTTTATTTTAATCTTTGTGTCTGACGTGGAGAGCACAATAGAGAATAAAATAAGATCTGTCAAAAGTCAGGTGTCTGATTTGAGTTAATGTGCATTAGAGTAACAAAGAACCTGCTTTCATGTTTATCGTTGTCTATTTTATTCTTATTTTTTCCTTTATTATTACTTCTTTAACCTTTTTTTTCATTAACATTTGTTTGGTCTAAAATCTGTATGTCACTGGGAAACAGTCATTTGAATTTCCATATGAACAGTTTGACATATGACATCTAAAGCTGAGATAAATTATTATTATTATTATTATTATTTACAATAAATAATCAAGACTAGCCCTTGGCCTGGAACAAGTTTTAAATTTGGCCCCCTTGTGTAAAGGAGTTTGGCACTCCTGGTTTAGATAGTACCTACAGTGATTTTCCTGTTTTAGACATTCTAAAAGTATCACCCACAGAAAATCTTAAAAAGTGCAAAAGAAGTGTTGAGTTACATCATAAGCATACCATCCTTCATCTTATGCAAGGATGCAAGCTAAAAAAAGATACATCATACCGGGAGGAATCAATATTTACCTTCAGGGTTTTAGAGGATTTTAGTGCCTTGGCGAGGGATTCACAGTCTTTGTTTGTCATCTCGAACATATTCCACTCAAAGTTCATCCCACATTCTTTGACTCTATAAACCAAATGCAGCTCCTCCAGGTTTGCCAGCTCCTCAAGCACAAGACCAAAATCAAAATGGTGCACACAGGGCACATCGTGCTCATTAACCAAAGCCAAATCTATTTCATTTTCCTCTTCAATCCTCTCCTCTTGGGGCTCCTTTATAGGCGGCAGCAGCTGAGAGATGTTAAGCCTCTTAACATAGTTTTTACAAACAGAGAGCACATCAAGAATTGTCTTTGGCTCTGTTACATTTGGGATAAAAAGTTCTATGAGGTTCTCCAAGTGCCTCTCAAAGAACATTCGTCTCCAGCTGTGGCCATAATGAGAGACGTCACAGAGGTCCCACTTGTGCTCGCAGCATCGTTTCCAGTAAACACCATCAGGGATCAGATTAGCTGTCACACTCAGAGGCAGAGACAGGGACAGTCGCTCATGAATGAAGTCTTGCTGGCTGGGAGTGAGTTGTTCAAATATTAGCTTTTCTGTAACAAAGAAACAAATCACAGTCAAATGTTACTCATAAAAGTGAGTTGTTGACGGTAAGTTAGAAAATAAAATACCTTCAAAGTTGTTCACAATGGATTGCATGCATATACTGGATAAACTGGGCACTAGGACCAGGGACCAGTTTGGGTTTTCAGCAATGATTCGTCTCATCTTTCTGGGTCCTTTGGATGAGTAAGTAAAAAATAATAATAAATAAATAAAAACCTTGATGAAAACAAATCACCTGCAGCATTCTCTACTAAAAACAAGAAATATAAACCAATACATTAAAATAATCTGTTGAATGACAACAAGTGAGCAAGAGAACGTAACACCTAATTTATTAATTTAAGCTACAAATTAGTTTATACAAGTTTGCTTGCTAGCTAGATATGTTTCCTAGCTAAGGCTAACCGCACTTGAAGTTTAATCAAGAGCAATGTTAGTCTAAGTCTAGCAGCTTGTATCACCTAAAACATATTTAAAGTATAAAACAAAACAATATTTGTCATTTTAGGTGTAATAGTTGCTAACAGGTTGACGTTTTTCGGTTCAAACCCTCGTATACGTTCTTCTTTGAAAGTTCACCTGTTTCCATGGAAACGGAACGCCAAGTTCCGTGTGCTCAGTTCATGGTAACAGGGATATTTCCCAAATTTAAAAGTTAGAGCGGTATATGTCGAATGTCAACGTGTTTTAAACCACAACGCTTTTAGTTTTTTTTTTTTTACAGTGCTAACACAATGCTAGATAAATAGTTTAAGGAAATCAAACGGATAGAGAATTTTCTTTTTACGGCGAATGACCTAGAGAAAATTTCCCAGCTTTTCATGAATGCAACACTCATTGTCAGCAGGCTCACTTGATTGTACCAATGATAAACTACTGTACTTTATTAGAATAAAGAACCTACAGTTCATTAAAAAACATACTTGAGAACCGATTTTAGGTTAATGTAAGGAAATGTTAAAGAGCAGACACTACAGAAACTGCCAGGTGGATTTCAGACATGGATCATGGGCAATTTGGAAGAGAAAATACTGGAATAAATCCAACTTTCTTACAAAGAATAACTTAAAGCATGAGCAAAAATAGTGTGACATTGAAGAAAAAAGTAGATATCTCCCTAAATTAGAATCAGAACTGTTCAAAAATAGCATTCATTCATTCATTGATTGCAAAGTGTGACACAAATGACAGAAATATACATTATTATTAGGTGTTAGGTCTGGATCTGATATCACTACCAGAGTGAATTTCCACTTAAGTTTTATACTGTTTAGTATTTATCAGCAGAAAACAGTTTATAAGTTTTTTTTTTCTATACGCAAAGAAAACATTCTGATGATGTGACAGATTTAGTAGAAAAGCAGTAATCAGTGATAGTTTTTTTTTCCTAAAGCATATACAGTACATTCAGCAGTCAACATCACTCAGCATTTAATAAGGATCAAGAAGATTTAAAGAAAATTGTGCTTAAACTGTTAAGATCTCTCCAAGTGCATGACACACGTGAGAACAAAATTTGTTCTTTATATTACCAATAGCTGCTGAATAAATTTCTGTCTTCAAAGCACTTCCTTAAAATTATTTATTTTCCATTAAGGTGATTGTTATTTACACAAGAAGAAAAAAAATTCTCACAGGTTTAGGTGCAGAAAATGTGAGCGATGGCTATTTATTTACTGGCATCATGAGCTTCCTCCATGAGTCTGATGTTAAGTGAGATGGGAAAATAAGCGGCTCCAGCTGAAGTCCCGAGGCACTCCATCACTGTCATTCTCGTGTAATTTGGCCCAACAGATGTGCGCTTTCCTCGTAGTCCTGCTTTAATGGACTGCTGTGACATCAGACAAGACAGGAGGCAAACTCTGAACTGCTGTCCCTGCACGCTCTGGATTAAAGGCACTGTGGGTGAATCACAGCAGTGGGAGATCCTGCATCTGTACAGATGTATTCATCAGTTTATGTGACTGTTGTTCTGGGACAGACGTGCATGCATCATGTATCAAACATTGTTAGAACAAATTTTAGAAAACTATCATACAAACTTAAAATATATACAGTATATAAATATATACAGATATATTTATAGTACGTGCAATTTTAAACAGATTTCTGGAAACTTCAAAATGTACACTTGTTGGTAATGTTTCCACGTGTCAGTAACTTGCATCCCTCATTCTAGAACTCTTAAGACGTTATGTATACTGTATATAAATTAAACAAAATGTAATAATTTGCAAACCACATAAAGCTGTATTTTATTTATAATCAAACATAATAAACATATAAAATGTTAGAATTAAGAAATACCATTTTTGTAGAAATAATTATGTGATTTTGAATTTTAGCAACGCGTTTCAGAAAAGTTGAATCGGGGGCAACAAAAGGCTGTAAAAGTAAGCTGTATAGATAAGAAGCAGCTGGAGGAGCGTTTTTCAGCTAACTGGGTTAATTAGTAACAGATCAGTGAGAGGACTGGGTATTTTAAGAAAGCTTTTTGGAGAAGCTGTAAGGAGAGCAGGTCTGGTTGTAACACTTTTTGCTCCAGCACCTGTAACTCGCTGTATAAAACTTTGAGAGCTCAAAAATTCAAAGTACAAACATTTGTTTACTACAAACGGCACCAATTCAAACCTCTGCAGGATTATTCAAGATTCAAGGTTTTTTTTTTATCATTCACATCACATGTGGTATAAGGAGGAATGAAATTGTGTACACAGGGTCCCAGTTACATCCAACAAGAGCAAAAATATAAAGTGTACAAAGAAACAGTAGATCTAAGATATAAACTAAGACATAAACTGAACGAACGCCCAACGGTACGCTAAAAGATCAAAGATGTACGCTAATCACTAATAGTGCAAAACAATACACCGAACAGCAGCAGCACGGTTCTCATAGGTCTGGTTGGGCTATAATTTACACACTTAATGCAAGCACTAACTTAAAGAACACGCTAAGCACTCATAGTACAAACACAATGCGCTGAACAGCGGCACGAACATGAGTCTGTGTGAGCAGATGAGTACGAATGAACACAGCAGCATTAAATAAATCAGCAGCATGAGCACATATCAACAATCAAGTGGCTTCACTGGGATTTTTTTCCCACGGTGATAATCCTGCTTAGGGATTTATGAGTTTAACAGCTTCAGGGTAGAAGCTGCGCTCCTCAACCTCCTGCCTGAGGGGAGCAGGGTAAAAAGTGTGTGTGCTGGGTGAGCGGGGTCCTTCATGATGCAGGTGACCCTCTTCCTGCATCATGATTACCACCAGGGGTTGAACGACTACATTTTTTAAAAAGTAGACTTTAACATGATAAAAGTCGAGTCGACATCGATTCGATGACGTCATATAGGAACTCAAGACGCTATATCATATTTGCATTTTTTTGGGGGGGGCAAATAAATATATTATTTACACAAAAAAAATCAATAAAAACTGGGTGTATATTTATGCTCCTGCCATTTGTCATATTGCAAATACAGGAAAACTAAAACTATTATTAAGCTGCAAAAGTGAAAGACATGCGGCACGTTAAAAAAAACAAGGCTGAGAACAGCGGGGCGGGCAGTGATGGAGTCCACCACCACCGCCACCAGCCCCGCTGTTCTTAGTTTTATTTTATTTAATCCACCATGTGGATTGGGTGGAATAGGGCTGGGAACAGCATGGCAGGCGGCGGTGACTGCGACTAGTCGACGTGAAATCTAAAAACTTGCGAGATGCCCTATAAATCCACTAGTTGACTAATCCATTCAACCCTTAAATACCACTATTACTTCCTGCATGTGGTTTATCACAGACTTTGTGAGTTGATGTCAAATACACGTTCTTCTTTTGTTAATATACCTCACTACCGGGGTGTGACATAAATTGTAACAGGTGTGTGTGTTTAAATTAGAGAACTAGAACAAACTTCTTAACAATATGTATGCTTGATGAACAATGTACCTGTGTAAAGATGTAGGTCCAATAAAAACAATGCCAATGTGTGTGTGTCTATGTGTGTGTATTGTATTCTTATAGTCACAGTGGTGACAAATTAATGTTGGTAACCCTGGACTGCAGGCCTGGTGGACCCAGAGACTGAACAGGGCACATTTTACCCACACGTCCTTTGGCTTCGAGTTGCCAAATGGCTCCATACGAACAATAAAAAGGTTTCATCGTCTGAGGTCTCAGAATCCTCAGTAATGGCCTTCAACATTTTCTTGGTGGGTTTTCTCTCCTGTTTCTTTTGCGTACCTTTATTCTTTTCTAAAACACTCTTTATTGTTGCTTCCTCTTCTCTGTTCTTCTTCCATCAGTGCTTGAACCGGTGAATATTTCAGGCTGCTGCTTCTTCCTGATCCTGCCAGTTGTTTTCCTTAGCCCTGCTTTTGGCAAAGAACTCAACGCATGACCTGGAGACAACCCCGATGTGCTTGGCTCATCAGCACAGGACATGGTGACATCATGAATTGCAGGGGAGCCAGAAGTCATCAGGTAGGATGGAGGAGGCAGTCTCCAGGTGAGCTGCATGAGAGGAAGCAGAACCCAGGAGTTGGTGGAGAATGAGTCTGGAAAACTCCAGATGTCTGGATGGTCAGTGACTTGTGAGGGTGCATAGTCACCATCCTCAAAAAATGTCAGGATTGAATACATGAGGATTGGAAACCGGCTTGAATGTTTTTGGGTGATGCCGCTGCAGGAAGCGCAGTCTTCACAATACTTGTAACATCATATATCATTATCGTCTCTGCAGGGTTCATCTTCATCCTGGCATCAGTTGCTGTGTTCACCATTTTAAACCATTTTTAAAGATGTGTTACTTACAACATTGTTTAGCTAGCTGTATTAGCATAGAGGTTTGAAATTAGCAAGGTAAAAATGCATCACATAAGAATTGAATGTAATATAAATCGTATGGTTTTATCTGCAATAATATAGTTACTAGACAAAATTGGTTCAAAAATTGACTTTCTTACCTCAAAATTAGTTTTTTCTTTATAGAATCATGCTCCTGTTTCCAGCCTTGACTGGCATGATCATGTGACTCCTGTCTTATCTGTGATTGGTGGAATTGATGGCGTTACAACTCTCCCCATGTTACAACCATGCCCGGCCTCCCCATGGACTCTCGGAAGTAAAGATGGGTAGAGGTTCACCGATCTGCATAAAATGTGCCTAAAAGTAGTGGACTAATGTCAGAAGAGCCTTGAACACCGTCCGGAACCACCTTCTCTGTGCCGAAGTCCATTTAAAAAGGACCGAGGCAACATGAAAAAGTGTTCAAAGTTTTGAATTTGTTTTAGTCATGAATGCCACAAAGCGGCACGGTGGCGCAGTCGGTAGAGCTGCCACCTCTCGGTGAGCACGTTGCCAGATCAAATCCCAACTGGGCGCTTTTCTGGGTGAAGTTTGCATGTTCTCTCCGTGCAAATGTGGGTTTTCTCCGGGTACTCCACTTTCCTCCCGCAAACCAAAAACATGCATGTGAGGCTGACTGGTGACTCTAGGAATGAGTTTGTTTGTCTTGTTGTCTCTATGTGACCCTGTGATGGACTGGAGACCTGTCCAGGGTGTCCCCCACCTCTCGTACAGTGACAGCTGGATATGGGCACCAGTGACCCCTGTGACCCGAAAAGGAAGAAGCGGGTAAACATAATGGATGAACGCCACAACGTCTATGCTAAAGAGAAGAGGGACCATCTGGAAGCCTGCCTCTCTGATGGTATATGGGTCCATTACTACCAGTGGCATAGGCAGCTATGGAAACCATCAATATAGAAAAGTACTTTTTAGAATAAAATATGCTCCCACAGCAAAAACTCCAAGACGATCCAGGACTGTTGAACAGCTGGAATCAGACAATAATCTCCATAAAAACTCCAGCAGCTGTTCCCTCAGCCCCAGATGTTTTAGACTGTTGTTAAAAGAGAAGGGGAGACTTCAGTGGTAAACATAATTCTGTCTCAACTTTTTTTTTATGTATTGCTGTCATAAAATTCAAAATTACCTTCCTCTCCATAAGTAAACAAATTACTGTATCCAATAAAATTCAACATTTGATGTTTTCTGTGTTCCCCTGTGAAAATAACAAACAAACTGAGAGTTTATTAAATGCTGTATACAAATCGCTGCATTCTGCGTTTAATTCAGATTTTAAAGACTGACCGAACTTATTCAGAATCAGGGCTGTAAATGCATTCAGTGCGGTGATATTAAAAAATTAAACTGTGGTTTTACCCAAAATAAACAATTCATCTAATTATTTTAAACAAATTGAGATTGTATTACAAAGCAAAACAGTGGAAAAGTTCCAAGTTCTTTTTAAAGACAATTGTCCCTCATTCAAAACAAATGGCCAGTGTTTGATGGTTGATGGAACAGCTCTTAAAAATAATACAAAATAAATAAATAAAATAAATTAAAAAAATCACAGCAAACATTTTGTTGGGTCATGAGAACACGACTCACCTCAGACAGTTCTGACTGTGCAGCAAACATCAAACATGGACACAAAAACTAAAAAATGAGCTACGTATTGTTTACAAATGTGCTTTTGCAGTATGATAAAAAAACTATCAAAATATAAAATTGTTTATGTATTCATCATTCACTGTTTCATATGAACACGTTCTCTTTAATTGGAGGACTGAAAAAACATGCAGCCATTTATGTTGTGAATAACAAGCATTTGGGCAAAGCGTGTACACGCGTCTGTCTCCATCGCAGCCTGACGACTGTGTGTGTGTCCACGCTGCAGACGGTGCAATCACACACACTCACATTTTCCTCCAGAGCTAAACGAGGTGTTCCATTTGTTGCTAAGCAACACAGCTTGTGTGTGATTGATAAAAGATAGAGGGGTTTAGAGCAAACATTGTTTTTCCTTCTAAACAAAATGCTCTTTTTTATAACTGACGCCCACCTGCAGCGACTGGAGCAAAGATTTAATGAGAAATACCAGAAAGTGTTGCACTTTTAACTTGCATGCACCGAAAGAGAAACATCTTTAAGAGGGTTCTTTCAGCTTTTCAAAATTACCATGTTTTCTGGTCTATAAGTAGCCATTTTTTTGTTTTGCATAATTTTATTTAGACTGTTATTATAACTTTATTAGACATATTTGGATTGATGTGACTTATACGGCGGAAAATACTGTACTTAAAAAATCAATGGCAGTGACTGTGATCAAAACAGCTAAGCAGTCGTTCAGTTTAGATGATGCAGAGCGTTGCCAGTTAGTGATTTATTTGATTCCTGCTCTGCAACCAGACATCAACCTGATCAAAGCTCGTGTGCCAGACGAGGCAACTCCCAGGTGATTTAAAAGCAGCTTTTCGATTTTAAAAAATACTTAGAAAGCAGGGTTGTTGTTGTTTTTTTTTTTTTTAACCCGAAGACTTTAATAAATATAAACACCCCTGAAAGAACTAACATTTGTAAAAATAATAATAATAATGATGGAAAATTTACAGGAAGGTCTGGTTTTATCAGATCTGGTGATTTGATTTAGATTGATGTCCATGAACATTTGCACCATTTGAGCCTAACTGCATCCAACAGTTGATGAGAAATTAGACCCAGAACAGCAGAGCAAACGTGCATCCAGGTCATACGGCAAAATTAAAAATGGGACAAATAAAAACGAGTACAAGGGTTCGTTAGCGCCTACTTGTCCTGCTACTACTTCCCACAAAAGAAAAAGGTTTCACACACATTCTAAAGCTTGTTAAATGCTCTGCAAGAACCGGGAAACTTGTTTTCTCAAGCCGTCAAGAACAAGAACAGTTTGTTTAGTCCAGGACATTCCACAACTCATGAGAAACTTTTTGTTTAAACACGTTTAGCCTTTGCAATTTTGTCGCCATGGTAACACCATTGTGTTTGGGTTTTTTTTTGGACAATTGCTCCCCTCTGTGCACATTTTGGGTTTCCTTCTTCCACAAATTATCCATATGCGTCTTGCCTTTAAGGACGTGTTAGATGTTTATATGTCTTCACTGTCAGTCCGCTGTTGCTCCCAATTATTTATTGGACGAACTTCCTCACCAGCTGAAAAATGAGAATGCAAATGTTTCGGCATTAAAGTGACTAACATGCATATCCTACAAATACAAAAAAATGGAAGAAAATATTTTAAAATTTAAGAATTTTTTTGTCTAAATACAAAATATTGTTAACTTTGTCACGTAATTGGCACATTTTCCTTTAAACTTGGTGCAGCCAAAGTGAAACAGGAAGTGACATCAAAGGAGAACTCTTTAAAAAAAGGGGAACTTCCTGTTTTTTGTTCATTGAAACAATATGTAAACTCTGACTCTTCTTCATCTCTGATTGTGACTCTAAATAATCTAAATGTCAGATTCTTCTCTTGTTGTCTGTGTTAGCCATTGTAGCAATGATCTGTTAACATGCGGGCATTCCCCTGTGACATCACTTCCTGTTATTGTGCATGCAAAAATCTCAACAACTGTGCATCTCAGCAACTTGAAATTTATTTTGCAATATATTAATGTTGTCTTTCCAAAAATGCATTTGTATTTATTACAAAATTTTGACATCACAGGCACTTTAAATTTATGAGCCCGCTTCAGATTTCTGACCAATTGCAGAAAACTTCTCAGACACCACACGAGAAAAAAGTTCTGCCCGGATGACGTGTCGAGCAAGAACTCCCAAACCGGGGCTGTAAGGAAAAACAATTATTTTCTCGCAGCTCAGGAGAGAACAGTTTTCTTGCTTCTTTGCAAAGTATGCAGCAGCCTTTACAGTTTAAAGTCTCCGTCAAAGAACGTGTTCGTAATCTGCTGCATAATGAACCGTACAGGAAGAACGAAGATTAAAAAAAATAAAAATAAAAACGCACGGGAAGAACCTTTATTACCTTTTGATGAAAAAGACAAGAACACAACTAATCATTTTAGAAAAAGACACAAACGTCAGCAAAACGTTGTGAGCGGACTCACTCAATTATCCTCGTTGAGTCGGGAACTTTTCAGGAATTGGCAAAACTCTACGAGTTCATAACAAAAGGCTAAAGCCAGGAAAAGTCATCAGAGTCCAAAAAGATGCTGCTGTTCGTGTCCACGGAGACCACGGAGCTGAGGCTGTCGTACACAGACACCATGCTCCCGTCGTCGCTGCCGCTGCTGTCGTCATCGTTGATCACCATCACCTCTGCAGCTTCTGCTGCTGCTAAACAGAGAAAACCACGAGGTGAGACTTTTCTCCGTGGAGGCACCTACTTCCCTCCAAGTGCGTGAACGAGACGACTTCACTGCTTTTCTCTGAGTAAAGAAATGACTGACCTGGGTATTTTTATTGTTTCACTTCAATCGTTTTTAGTGTCTGGACCAGACAAGCTTGACAAAATAAAGATGATTTTTTTTTTCAAATGATGCTTTATTACCTCTTAATTACTGTATTTAACTTTTTTTTTTTTGGTTTGTGCTTTAAAATTACACACTGTTGATTTTAAAACTGTTGAACATAAACGAGAAACAGAAATTTTGTTTAGGTTCCACCTGCATTAGAAATCTGTAGCACCACTTTGTCTTAGATTAAAAAAGGCTAATTTGGTTTTACTGAATGTTTAAGCCTCATCATCATCATCATCATCATCATCATCAGGGTTTCCTTAAAGCACAGACAACAGGCAGATAAAATGCCATGCTGTGCTGCCATCTTGTGTTAGAAACTTTCTTCCACTGCACATTCCGGACCACCTACCAGCTTGTTGCATAAAATAAACCCAACAACACAACTCAAAGTTCTCCACTGACCTGTTAGAATGATGTTTCTGAAACAACTGCATTATTAACAGTTGCCTACATTCTTATGTAAAGATGGGCAAACAGAATATTACTGTGCGTAAACATAAATAAGGCCGACTCGAAACATCTGCAGTTCTCTCAACACAAACAATAATAATTATAGGAGAAAAGCGTGATCATGTCTGCATATCTGTATGACCTCTCTTTACTGGTGTTACGTCCACTAATTTCTAGGGGTTCTCTTACTAGAGGACAATTTTCCTCCTCCTTTGCTTGTTCCCAGGCCTGCTGTCACAGTGTACTGTCAACATGCTGCACGCCTGGAATCACTTCCTCCTCATCAGTGGACTGCATAAAAGCTTCAGTGATCCAGCGGCACGCCCCTTTTCATCACATTTCCACTAGTTTTATGTTTAGTTTACAATTACTGTGTTACACCCTGCACCTCCCAGACTTATTCCAAGGGTTGTCACAACTGGCCAATAACAAACAGCTGCATAAACTTTCAATGATGTCATACTTCTGCATTTTTCTTCTTCCACTTTTTAGTAATGTTGACTGAGAGGAATTACAACCTTTGTAATATTGTCAGTTTCCTGTGTCCTAGTTTCATGTTCTGAACAAGAACTACTGCTACTTTCATGCAGACTCTAAGACAACAAGACGTATTTTATTATTCATTGAAGGAAGCAGTTGTATGCATGTACAGAGAAAGTTGCAGGCTTAAAAAAAAGGCTGATTTGACCATTAAAGTTAATTTATTAAGATAAAGTTCAACTGAGACACACCTTTACTATAATGTTGAGCAAACAAATAATTGTTTTTAGGTGGTTACCTTGGTAAATTTTGAAGAAATGCACGAGTCCTCCCTCTGTGCACTTCTGCAGCCACGAATCGGCTTTTGAAATGCAGCTGATTTGACCCTTAAAGTACATTTATTGAGGAAAAGTTCAACTGACACACCTTTGCTATAATTTTGAGCAAACAAATTGTTTTTAAGTGTTAATCTTGTTAAATTCTAGTTAAAGTCCTCTCGTACACGCTCCCGCGGCCGTCATTTGGCAGCCAACCGGTTTTTGGCACAACATCGGCCCATGTTTTCAGGTGGTCAGCGGTGATGCATAATAGATGCGACTTACAGGTATTTAAGTTTTTTCCACTTGATTATAGACATTTTTGGACTGATGCAACTTATACAGTGGTGTGATCTGTCTGACGACAAGTACGGTACTTCTTTTTTACCTTTTTCTTAAGAGATAATGTATTAACTGTCTATGTTTCAATAGGATTTGGCGCTTTATCAAGAAAAAAAAGGCTTTATATTGATAAAGATTCAATGATCAGAGCACTTCTTTGGTTTCTGACAAGGAATAAGTGCTAGTTTTGCATATTCCTTTAACTTTTGTAATTTACTCCCAATAAAAAGTTTTTAGCATTTGTAAATATTTGGTTATGAAATGAGTATTTTTAAACAGTAATAATATCATTAGAATGACAAAAAAACAACTTATCATATGTTTATCTGCATGGAAGCTGTTAGAACGTCCGGACTGTGAAAGCTTTAGATGCGTCTGTATCTAGGAGAACTTACTGAAGGATGGGAACGCACCTCTCACCTTTCCTCTCAGTTATTAGGGTCTGTCGTCTGGTCTTCATGTCCAGGCTCAGGTTCTCCACCATGCGGTCGATGCAGTTGTCCAGAGCGAGACATCGAGACTGGGACTGGATGGCCTGTCGACAGATGGGACACTCGTCTTTCTTCTTGCGCCATTGATTGATGCAGTAACAGCAGAAACTGTGAGAACAATTCAGGTTCACTGCCTGCACAAGAAAAAACAAAAATCAAATCAAAGCAGACAACAAAGTCACTTTCCCTCCCAAGAAATGTTCTCAAAGAGGATACAATTTATAAACTATTCTTACTCTAACAGCTTCATCATTTCTCAGTAATACTGATTTGTTTTTGTACAAGTGAGGTTCTGATGAAGAAATGAACTTTTAGAATAAAAGGCCCAACGTTCCCTTTCATGCCAGAGTTGTAGATTAAGATTATGTCGAGAAATGAGCCATTTTAGACAAACTTTGTGTGCAGTCTGTTACTGCTCAGACTATGTGTTGAGGACCAGTCTCAGCTACTACCACACCA
This sequence comes from Simpsonichthys santanae, assembly GCA_031762415.1. NCBI lineage: Eukaryota > Metazoa > Chordata > Actinopteri > Cyprinodontiformes > Rivulidae > Simpsonichthys > Simpsonichthys santanae. The sequence goes on along the minus strand of JARVLU010000179.1, from coordinate 23,366,242 downwards.
CGTTTTAGGTCAACATCTGTAAAACTGACCGAGTTAAAGAACTGTTTGTATCTTTTCAGGTGTGCTGGTTGAGAAACAGCAGGGAGGACAACAGATTGATAAAAATACCTCGATGAAGAGCTCTGAGCAGATGATGCACTGAAGCTCGTTCTCCAGGACTTCAGTGACTTGTGTAACTACCTCGTCTTTTTGGGCCTTTGCCTTTTCTTTTTCCTCCTGTAAAAACAAGGAATAAAGTGTTAACAGCCACCAAAGATAAGTAAAACATGCATATGGTTTTTCTACCTGGATTATTGAGCATGCACCAGGATAAATGCACCCGTACCTTTGTTACTTCTAGTTCTTTGTTTTTGGCTGAGAGAATTTCTTCAAAGCCTTGCCGGGAGAGAGCAAGTTCACCTATCACTTTCTTTTGCTATGAATTCACACACACAAAAACTTTATTATGCTCAGTTTTATTAAAATATTAACCCATATTAACCGTATAAAATCACGTTCCTTTTCATTAACAACAGATTTCTCAGCAGTTTTCTCACAACAGTAGCACTTCACTGTTCCAGCTGTGTTCACAAAACAACTAAAATGATTGGTTTTGAGCTTCTTACCTCTTGTAAGGCTTCTTCAAGCTGTTTTTTCATGAGCTCCTCTTGTTGTTGCGTTTTCTGCTCCTGAACACATAAAATCACACTTTGACTGTGGAGAATGTGTATTTTAAGTACTCTTCTTTGTTTTTCTTTCTTTTTTTTTTTTTAAAGCTACAAAGCTAATGCTACGAATAGCATGAACATGGCTGATTAGGATTTATGCCGAATACAAAAGATCACGATCTGTTACAGGTCCGAAGTGTCCGGACCGCTGCAACAGTGAAGTGCACAATCTGAAGAATAATAAAACAGGAGAGAGCAATGATGACCAAAGCGCTGCTTTTAACATTCAGATTGCGTCTACTTTATTTGTTAACCAACAAACCTTTAACAGTGTACAATATTAATGCTTTATATGACCTTGCTTTTCCATGAACATCGTTTCCTTTTCTCACGAGTAATAATGAACTTCAACACATTACCCTCTTTACCATCCTTCACTTAGATGAAGACAACAAAGGTCTAGTGTAATAAACAGGATGAGACTAACCTGTTTAAATAAAGGTTGAAAGAAAAACAAAACACACACACACACACACATAAAAAAAAAATCCTCCCACCTCCAGCTGCCTCTTAGATTCACTGAAGGATCTCTCCAGTGTCTCCATCTGGTGCATTTTGGCTCTGAGCGTCTCCAGCTGACCCTGCAGCTCTCTGACCTGTTCCCTCCGCAGAAGGTTGACCTGTCTGGGTTCTCCTTCAAGAGATGCTACCTGCCTCTGGGTGTCATCCACCTGCTCCCTTAAGAGAAGAATATTCTGGCTGTACCTGCAAACCAAACAGCCGACTTTGTATTTGAATCCAGACGAGCTCCTTTATTTCACTCAGTGACGCAACACAAACGACAGAGTCTTACCTCTGCAGGTAGTCCAGGTCACAGGGAGAGCTGGGGCCATCTTTTTTCTCCTCCGGCTGTGTGCTACCGAGTCGTTGCAGATGTTGCACCAGAGCCAGAGGGCAGGGCTTTGCCAAAGAATCCCCTGCCGAAGAGCTGCGGTAAATTTTAGGCTTTGAGGTAGAAGGCTCAACATCCTCCACAGTCAATTTCCTCTTGAACTTTTTGAGAATTTGGGGTGCTTGAGCACAATCTTTGTGTCTTTTAGCCAGGTAGGGTACAATGTCTTTGAGCAGCTGCTGGGTGAGGATGTAGTCGAACTCTACTTTGGTTCCTACTAAAGGAACTCCAAGTTGTACAGAGTCTCCAAGCCGGAGCAGATGGGGTTCATCAGCAGATATTCGATGTCCATTCACCCACACGCCATTGAGACTCTGGGAAAGAATACAAGTGTTTATTAGCTGCTGTGGGTAATATCAACCAAGGAGATGCTGGACAACCAAAGACAGATTTTAACGCATCTCAATCAATGTGTTTAAACTAAGAAACAAATATACTTTAATATTAGGACTAGCTCATGAACACCTTGTTACCTTCTTGTCTGTCACAGTCCACTGGCCGTCTTCTTTTTGTTTGAAGGCACAGTGCAGTCTGGAGATCATGAGAGGACAAACTGAAGACAGCAGCTGGTAGGTGACGTCCAAACCACGTCCAACCGTGATCTGGAGACAAAAACAAACGCTGCTAACTTCGAAGCTCATTAAAATTACGTCATTTAATAGCAGAACGACTAAAAAA
>JARVLU010000179.1:23345505-23359324 GCA_031762415.1 Simpsonichthys santanae | reverse complement strand
GTATGCAGTGACCGGGGATCGAACCAGGGACCTTCCGGTCCTGAGCCGGCTGCCCTGCCTCTACACCATCCCGGCCCATATTAGATTTTTGGCCGATACCAATACTGATAATTTTTTCCCCTAGACCTACTTACAGAGACTACATAGTTTTCTCTGCTGTAGAATTGAAATACGTATGCCGATAACATCGTGCATCCCTACGTTTACCTGCATACTGTCGACAACATATCTGAGCACAAGTACGTGCCACGTTAAATTATACATTACATTAAATTTATCTTGATCCCAAATAGCTTTTCCATGAATGTTGCCGTTGTTGACATGCTTTCAGTCACTTGACTGTTTCTGTAGTAAACAAACATAGGGTTGTCAGCAGCCAGTCACACATTTTGCTTACAAATTTTAGATTTTAAGACCCACTGTTGATACGAGAAAACAGTTTGCTCTTCGGTCGGCGAACTTCACATCACAGTGAGTTCCTTAATATTATGAAGTGTTTGATTAATCCATCTGTTTGTGCTTCATTAGTCTAGCAAGACAACTGCAGAAAGAAGTCCAGTCTACGAATTCATCAGACTTCACAGAGGAGCAGAAGGTAACAGTTTTACTTGTTTGCAAAAATTAAAAAATAATCTCAGCTGCTGTAGTTCAAATCTTAAGGTTTGTGCCTTCTCTTGCTTTTTTCTTTATAAATAGAAAACCTTAGGAAAGATAGCAACATGCCTGGAGATGAGAAGTGCCAGTCTGCAGGTTTGTCTTATTTTTTCATACGACTGAAACAAAAAATGAAGCAAACCTTCATCAACTCTTGTAATAGAAAAGAGCTTTAAATTACCGTATTTTTCAGACTATAAGTTGCACTTAAAAATCCTTTAATTTTCTCAAAAATGGACAGTGAGCCTTATAATCAGGGGGTTCTGGTTGTGCTTACTGACCTCAAACCGATTTTACATGGTTATTGTGATTGAGTTGAATAAAGTTTTCACATATCTGACTGCTTTGTTTCACTTCATTAATATGAATATGAATATTAATATGAAACCTTATACAGGTAGTCTGGAAAATACAGTAACGCAATATTAAAAATGCAATCATCCTACAAGGTTTGACCAACGCAGCTACGACATCATCCCTCAACACAAAATAATATTTTTGTGATTAACTGTAGTTGTGGCATTACTGCTGTCACGTCTGGTTTTAATGTTGCAGTATTTGCATTTAAAGTTTTTGTGTCCTTTCACTTAAATTTGTTTACACTTTTTTGTTGCTTTGCTGCTCATTTTTAATTGCCAGTCTTTGTAATACTGTACTAGAAAGTTTAGCTTTTTTCACTTAACTTTTCACGCTTATTTCCATCCATTGCGACAGTGACTGACAATTTATTACACACAAACTTCAAGCCAAAACAATGTAACTAATTGCCATTTATTTAAATCTTTTTAAAAATAAGTTGCTTTAAAATAATGTTTTTTTTCCCCCCAATCCCGTTAAGTGTTGTTGCTTTGACAAAGAAGTCAAATTTTGTTTAGACTTCCTGGTTTGTTTTCTCTAAATCACATGTGCATCCTAAATCTTATAAACTAACCACTGTGTAGGATTCAACACGCACCACACTCCTGCACAATAAAAACCTAAAACGCAAACGTGTTCGTTCAGTTTTGAAACGCTCCATGTGTTTGTGTCTCCCCAGTGCACGCAGTCGAAGGAAGAGTTCAAGTTGGAAGACCTGAAGAAACTGGAAACCAGTGAGTTTACTGGCTGGTAGATCTGAGTGTCCACAGATTTACAGTTGAACGTTAAATTCTAATAAAACTCGTCCTTTTCATCAACAGTAATAAAGAACATACTCACCTATAACAAAGAGTTTCCCTTTGACGTCCAGCCGGTGCCGTTAAGGTAAATTTTCAACGCAGAAAAGGCTCAGCCCTGACATTTTTGGGAACATACGTGCTCACGTTCTGAAAGATTAGTGTACCACACACACTAAACTAAAAAAGTGATTATTTTAAATGTATAAAAGCTGTGAGTCTTGTTGCACTGTTCCTGTTTGGGTTTAAATCCAGCTTGATATTTTACACAATCTGTTAAACAACCTCAGTACCTTGCCCATATAAAAGTATTTTTAATCCACAACTTCAGGGTTTAAAACGGAGTTGAGCAACGTTTATTTTTCCAAACATCAAGACGTTTAAAGTAATCAAAGGGCCGCAAAAATAATTGGAAAATAAATGTTCTTTAGGACAGATAATCTAGAAGACATTTTTTAGGCTTTTTCTTATTGTAGCATAGTTAGCATGCTGTATAAAACATGTCTTTCCTAAATCATTTAGGATTATAAGACGTATTCTGTACACTGGCTCTTGTGACAACATGTTCTACATGTTAGCTTAACATGTTCTACACGTTAGCTTAACATGTTCTACATGTTAGCTTAACATGTTCTACACATTAGCTTAACATGTTACGTACATTAGCATAACATGTTACGCATGCTAGCATAACATGTTACGCATGTTAGCGTAACATGTTACGCACGTTAGTTTAACAAGTTATTAACGTTAGCTTAACAAGTTATGCATGTTACATGTTATGCACGTTAGCTTAACATGTTACGCACGTTAGCTTAACAAGTTATGCACGTTAGCTTAACAAGTTATGCACGTTAGCTTAACAAGTTATGCATGTTAGCTTAACCTGTTACGCACGTTAGCCTAACATGTTACGCACGTTAGCCTAACACGTTACGCACATTAGCTTAACATGTTATGCACGTTTGCTTAAAACGTTACGCATGTTAGCTTATCACGTTATGCACGTTAGCTTAACACATTACGCACGTTATCATAACATGTTACGCACATTAGCTTAACACATTATGCACGTTAGCTTAACACGTTACACACGTTATAACATGTTACGCGCATTAGCTTAACATGTTACGCACATTAGCTTAACAAGTTATGCACATTAGCTTAACAAGTTATTAACGTAAGCTTAACAAGTTATGCATGTTACATGTTATACATGTTAGCTTAACAAGTTGTGCACGTTGGCTTCACAAGTTATGCACGTTAGCCTAACTACGCATGTTAGCCTAACACATTACGCACATTAGCCTAAGACGTTACGCACATTATAGCTTAACACGTTATGCACGTTAGCTTAAAACCTTACGCATGTTAGCTTATCACGTTATGCACGTTAGCTTAACACATTACGCACGTTATCATAGCATGTTACGCACATTAGCTTAACATGTTATACATGTTAGCATAAATATGCAAAACAATCTTATGTTTATATTTCTTAAGTCTTTAAAGTTCAGTCTAGATCCGGAAAAACGATGACTTAAATGTTTTTAAAAAGTTTAATGTAAGAAAGATGTTTAATTTAAATTTCCTTTTAAATCTCGTTGATAATTTTATTTCATTTATTTTTGTAATCAGTCTTTTATTGTAAAAGTCGTTTTGTCTTTTTTTTTTTTAAACTAATGATGTTGGGGGGCTGATGGAGATTGTCCAAGGGCCACTTTTGTCCCTCGGACCTTAAGTTGCCTACGTCTGGTTTAAAATATATTACAGATGAACACTTTCTGCTTGAGATGTTAATGAAGATTTGACTTTTTGTTGTTTATCTTTAGACAAACTGATCTTTCCTCTCTGTCAGGAAAATTCTCGCTCCGGGGGAGGAGGAGAACCTTGAGCTGGAGGAAGAGGAGGATGCTGCGGCAGGAGCCGGCTCAGCCGAAGCGTTCCCACCGAGAGCTCCTGGTACTCTGAACGTTCGGTGGCTGCTCGATCTCATGTGTTTTGTCACGTTGTTGTGTGTTTGACCGGTTTTGTTCTCTCCATCGGTGCTCTCTGCATGGCTTCATCGCTCACCTCTGCCTGCTTCATTCTCAGCTTCTCAAGGTACAGAGTTTTCTGCACACAGCATCTGATTTGATCCTTTTTTAAAAGTTGCTTATTATCAGAACCTGCTGACACAACCCGCTGACCGGAGACAACTTGGCCGAAAGTGTTTATCTGGGTTAATTTTAGAATGAGATTGTTTTTCTTGACTGGAGTTCACATTTAATATTTTACAGTTTTATTAAGAAAGTTAATCCAGTGCTCTTTTTTTGTTTGTTTGTTTGTTTTAAACTGCAATTTCTGTTATTCTGTATTTATGTTTTAACATATCGTTAGCAAAGCTTTTAAAAGAAGTTTTGATGCGCATTAAAATCACAGAATCTGTCGCTGGATCTGAACTTTTATTTATTTTTTTTTAATATGGTGTAGTGGTCAAGCTGCTAGTCAATGTAGGAAGACAAAAAATAATAATTTTAAAGTTACCCAGTGAGTGATGGATGCAAACTGGTTTCATGAGGAATTAAACAGCTGAAATAAATCCAACGTGGCTCCATTAATAAAAGAGAGGCCATTCAGTCTGAATAAACTGACAACAAACGAGTTGGCTGCCCTTATTCAATAAAGACTCCGTCACTGACGTGTGTAACTTCTGTCCTTTTACAGGGACCTTGTTGCCACGGTTACCGTCAGAACCGGGGATGACACTACTTACAATAAAGATTGAAAAAATTGGGTTGAAGGATGCCGGCCAGTGCATCGATCCTTACGTCACCATCAGCGTCAAAGGTACAGAACCTGTTTTAAACAGCTGCTGCAGCGCTCTAGACTTAACATTTACTTATTGTTGTGTGAATGCTGATTTATCAGCGTTTAGCTTCTAGTTAGCGTTCAGCTACTTCTAGCTACTGCTTTGCCTCTTGTCGCTTCAAGCCAACCTTTTGCACCTAGCTAGCCTTTTGCTAGTCTTTTGATACGTTAGCTTTTAGCTAGCTTTTTGTTATTTTTAATCTTTTGCTACTTTAGCTTTAGGTACACATTTTTTTCCTGTTTTTAGTTAGCATTTTGCTATTTTAAATTTAGCTGCAATTCCTCTGCTTATAGCTTTTAGCTAGTTTTTGTTACTTGTGGCTAACTCTTCAATACTTCAGCTTATCGCCAACCTTTCACAATTTGTAACTTTTAGCTAGCTTTAGAAAAAACTTACAATATTTTGATACGTTTAGTAAAGTTGTTGCTGCTTTTACCCAGCACGTTGCTATTTTGGCTTTTTGATGGCATTCTTCTTCTTGTAGCTTTTATTTTAGCTAGTCTTTTACCATTTTTTTGCCAGCTCTTAGTTACTTCAGAGCTAGCTTTTTGCATCTTTTAACTTCAAGCTAGTATTTTGCAGCTTTTGTCTTTTTGCTACATTTAGTTAGCTAACTTTTTCTCATTAAAGCTAATTTTTCTACTTTGCTTTCGACTAGCATTTGCTCCATTTAGCTTTTCGCTGGTGTTCTTCTTTTAACTTGACCACCTCAGATTCTTTAGCATGTTCATTCAGCTCTCACACAGAAAATGTATTTTTTCTGGTTAATATTTGATTCAGTGATTCAGCTTTAAAGATTACTTACACCTCTCCTTTGCTCTCATACTGTTTTACAAAAATAACCTTAAAAATCTGTCGTCTTCCACTCTTGAGAACAAATGTTGTATGTTCTGCCTTCAGATGTGAATGGCGTGGATTTGAACCCAGCACAGGACACTCCTGTGGCCAGCAGAAAGGAAGACACCTACGTTCACTTCAGTGTGGACGTAGAGATTCAGAGACACACAGAGAAGTTACCCAAAGGTAAACGCCAACACAACCTGGTCCTGCCTCGCCGTGACCAGGTGTCGGACTTCCTGTGTGTTAAAGCGTGCAGCTCACATACTTCCAACAAAAAATACAATTAAAAACAGTTCCAGCTGTAAAACCTTTGTACGTTTAGTGACGTGCAGACTTTAGCTCAGAACTTCACCTAAAGTAAAGTGAACAGATGTTAAACAGCTGCCCGGAGCTCTGGAGAATCACGCTGAAGTTAAAGCGTTTTCAGAAACTGTAACTTTGTTTATTTGCACATAAAAAAAAAACTTTAAGATTTCTTGTCAATTTTAATGTCACAAATGTGCGAAAGAACACGTTAACGGTTTGATAGATTTTGGAAACGAACCCTTTGGATCAGTAAAGTTATTTTTTTCATAGAGACGTACTGGGAGAACAAGAAGGTGCAGCGTTTATGTACAGGTGCTGGTCATAAAATTAGAATATCATGAAAAAGTTGATTTCAGTAATTCCATTCAAAAAGTGAAACTTGTTTATTATATTCATTCATTACACACAGACTGATATATTTCAAATGTTTATTTCTTTTAATGTTGATGATTATAACTGACAACTAATGAAAACCCCAAATTCAGTATCTCAGAAAATTAGAATATTGTGAAAAGGTTCAATATTGAAGACACCTGGTGCCACACTCTAATCAGCTAATTAACTCAAAACACTTGCAAAGGCCTTTAAATGGTCTCAGTCTAGTTCTGTAGGCTACACAATCATGGGGAAGACTGCTGACTTGACAGTTGTCCAAAAGACGACCATTGACACCTTGCACAAAGAGAACAAGACACAAAAGTTCATTGCTAAAGAGATTTGCTGTTCACAGAGCTCTGTGTCCAAGCACAGTAATAGAGAGGTGAAGGGAAGGAAATTATGTGGTAGAAGAAAGTGTGCAAGCAGTAGGGATTAACTGCACCCTGGAGAGGATTGTGAACCAAAATCCATTCCAAAATGTGGGGGAGATTCACAAAGAGTGGACTGCAGCTGGATTCAGTGCTTCAAGAACCACCACGCTCAGACGTATGCAAGTCATGGGTTTCAGCTGTCACATTCCTTGTGTCAAGCCACTCTTGGACAAGAGACAGTGTCAGAAATGTCTCGCCTGGGACTGCTGCTGAGTGGTTCAAAGTTCTGTTCTCTGATGATGGGAAACATTTTGCATTTCTTTTGGAAATCAAGGTCCCAGAGTCTGGAGGAGGAGAGGAGAGGCACAGAATCCACGTTGCTTGAGGTCCAGTGTCAAGTTTCCAGAGTCAGTGATGGTTTGGGGGCCATGTCATCTGCTGGTGTTGGTCCACTAGGTTTTTTTGATGTATAAGATCAACCAGGAAGTTTTAGAGCACTTCATGCTTCCTGTTGCTGACCAACTTGATGGAGATGCAGATTTCATTTTCTAGCAGAACTTGTTGGCACCTGCACACTGTGCCTAAGCTACCAGTATCTGGTTTAAGGCCCATGGCATCCCTGTTTTTAACTGGCCAGCAAACTCGCCTGACCTTAACCACATAGAAAATCTATAAATAAATATAAATAAAATCTTAAAATGGCAGTGAGCACATTGGATCTACCTCTACTGATCCAAAGTGTCGATTTTTGCACCTTCGTAATGCAACGTGTAATCCCGCTCTCACAGCTGTAACATTGTTCTGTTTACCTTAGTTGCATGTTTCTAAAAGTTTTCAAATAATTTGAAATATATTACATTACTTTAAGGATTACCTTAAATCTTTTGAAGCAAAGTTCTGTGGAAAATTTATGAACAAACATCTTACCTGTTGTAGATAGCTTTATGATTGACCTTAGTTTGAAGAAATATTGTGACTGAATTAATGAGCTAATGGCTAGTCTGAGCGGGATTGAGACCAAAGTGGATTAAATTTTTTTAAATGGCTCCGATCTCAATCATTTCATAGTGCTTCGTGTAAACACTATTTTATGAATCCTTACTTGGTTGTCAATTTACGGTTTCGTTTATTATTCTGGCAGATATTCTTACAGGAGGAACCCGGGCTGCACTGAGTGCTACAGCTAGCTGCTGCTAGCAATATTTGTGCTTGTAAAGAAAACAAATGCAAACTTCAACTGTGTAACATCGATACAAACTCAAAAGTTTATCAAACGTTTGCATAAACTAGCATGAAAATTTAGAGTTTTGAGTTTTTTTTTTTTTTTTAATGGGCATAAATATGTGTTGGTTTCAGTCCAGAGCTCCGACTAGCCTTTAGCTCATCAATTCAGTCAGAATTCAACTCAAATTTCTCCCAAGTGAGGTTGTTCAAAGAGCCATCTACAACAGGTAAGATACTAATTGTTCATAACTTTGCTTTAAACCATCTTTGTGACAGTTTTCTTCGTTTGTCCTCCTTTAATATCCTTATGTGGTTGATTCTTCCAGGAGCAGCCATCTTCTTTGAATTTAAGCACTACAAGCCCAAGAAGAGGTTCACCAGCACAAAATGTTTCGCCTTCATGGAAATGGACGAGATCAAACCCGGGCCCATCGTAATAGAACTGTGAGTGCGTTTTAATCGAGGCGACGTTTCCTGCGGTGACGCAAAGTAAAATCTGGTTCCTTCTTGGATTTCAGGTACAAGAAGCCGACAGACTTCAAGAGGAAGAAACTGCAGCTTCTCACAAAGAAACCACTTTATCTCCACCTCCATCAGACGCTACACAAAGACAGCTAAACTCGAGTCGCCTCTTTTAATCCCATAAAGCCTCCTCCTCTTCATCATCATCCAGTGATACCAAATGAAGGCTGTGGGATTTCTGAAGAAAATGCACAAACTGACCCAGATGTTTGTCACATCAGCTCAGTCAAAGGTTTTATATTCAAGTAGTTCTGTTTTCAGCTGAAACTCAAAAATCTTAACACTTTTGTTTTTTTTAAAGCAGTAGCACGTTAAATCAGTTTGAAACCACCTCACGTTTAGTCTTCCACGTGTAGATTACAGATATTTGGGAGTTGTTTTTTTTTTTCCAAGTTTGTTGCATTTGTGCCACTGGACTCTGGACTTTTAAATGAGCGGAGAAAAAGCAAAACATTAACTTCTTAATCCCAGCGTCACGTTGGAAAACATCTAATCTCTTGTGAAACATTGTTTTTGTGTTTGCACTCTGGTTACAAATGAAGGAGATTCCTGTTAAGAGTTATCCAAGTCAAATTGAAATAAAGCAACTAGAAAGTTCCTGGAGAAACTTTGGCGGGGACCGCTGCGTGGCGGCCATTTTTAAATTTTGATTTGACAGTACGACATGTTCAGGTTCAGCTGCCACCATGTATTTCAGCTCAAAATGGCATTTGTTCTTTTAAGCTATGGTGGCCATCTTGGATTTTTTAATTTCAATATGTGATGGGGAAAGTTCTCATATATAACCACACCAAATAATGTGTTAACTAGCCGAGTTAAAGCCATTAAAATGTAGCTTTGGTGGCCATCTTTAATTTCTTTTAATTATGTAATGGGCATTGCTCTCAGCTACTACACCAAATTTCAGCTCAATATCTCTAAAAATGTCTTATTTACAGTATTTTTTCCTTTTTAGCTCAGCTTGGATATTTGATTTGCAACCAGTGTTGATAAAAAATGACTAATAAAAATAAGCTCTTTGTGAATTATGTCGCCATGGTTACTCGAAATGTCAATAAAAGTACCGTAATCGCACACATCACGGTGCCAAGCCGGTCTTTGGACATACTGTAACTTGTGGGGGGGTGCACGTTGCGGTTCAGGCCGTATTAAAGTTGAAGGAAGAGTAAGATATAAAGTTAAGAAACCCTTGTCGGGTGGATAATAATAGGTGCTGCATTGTTTTCAACGCAGGCTGGTGAGTTAAAGGGTTAACAGAGCGAAGTAAAAACAGCGACAAGACTCTAAACTCCAAATGTCTTCTGCCGTTTGGAGGATTTTTATTTAACTTCTTTTTTAGTATATGAACATAAAATTATAAAACCATGATGAAGTTTGCCAGATGTTTAACCTACTGCCTCATCCATTAACATTTTAACTGGAACTTGTGAAAAGTCCACGCTTCTGTTCACTCTGTGTTTTGCACATCCTATATTCCATTTGTTTTATCGTTGCTTTAACATCAATAGCTTTTTTTTATCTTATGGTTTTAATTTATAAACCAATCTTATTTAATTCTAAGGAAAATGAACTTTGTCACATTTAAAGGTAACTTTAAATATCGTCATTTGAAATGAAGGGAGCTCTTTTATTTTTCAAATCGCCACAGGCACAAAAAGCATAATTAGTGAACAAAAAATAAATATCCAGCCTCGATGATCATAATACTGGAACAGAAATCCAAGTTTTTAAATAATGTTTATAAAAATTGCCCCATGGTGGATTGTGTCCTTGTATATCAGTATTAAGTGATTTTAAATTCCTGTCCACATTAGAAGAGCTTCATGGTAAAACAAGCAGGAAACCAGTGTTGGTGCTTCAGAGACTCTTGGTGTTACTTGTGTCATGTTTTTATCTGAATGGGTTCTTTACTGGTAAACGTTCAGAACATGTTTTTAATGTCATGACGTTATCTTTTAGATTTTATTTTTGTAACATCAGATATCTGAAAAACCCTGTAAGACACACTAACTGATGAATTACCAGTAAAGATTTAATTCAGTGTCAGAACTGAGACATCTTGTTTTGTTTGTGTGACTGAGATGAATCAAACGTTTGATTTCTAATAAACTCCAACCAAGTCCTTTTTTGTCTATCGTGTACTTTAAACACTTTATGTAGCAGTTTGAGTATTTCTGCTTTTAGTTATGTGCAGTTTATCATTTGAATCTTATTGATGCAAAGGATAAACTTTTAGAGAGCCAAGTGTCATACAGCCATTTATCATCCTAACCAACCAGAATAAATAAAAAAATGAATTGCATTTCCTGTGAAAATGCAGTTTGAATGCTTATGCATAAGAAATTGTTGTAAAACAGCTGACAATAATTAAAGAAACATGCTGAAACGTAAGAACAAGCCTAAAGTAGCAGGAAAAGAACACATTTTGCTGAATTGAGTTTAAAGAAGCAGAAAATGGGCACAGAAATGAGAAAATTAGCTAAAAAAGCTGAAATCAGCAGAAAGAGCTGAAATAAGACAAAAAAATGTGGAATTGTCTGAAAAATATTTGTATTAAAAACTGCTAAATAGTAGCTGAAATAGCAGAAAAAAACTGAAATTACCAATTAGGCTGAAAGAAGCAAAAATTACAATGAAAAACAGCTTAAATTAGCAGAAGTGAGCAGAAAGAACATGTTTGACCAATTGGGCTGAAAGATGCAGAAATGAGCACAAAAAGTGGAAATTATTTTTTAAAAAGCTGAAATAATAAAGTCTGAAAAGTAGCTAAAAAATCTGGTTTAAATGACCAAAGTGGAGAGAACACTTTTTACTGAATTAGGCTGAAAAAGGTTGAAACGAGAGAAAAAAAAAATGTGGAATTAGCTGAAAAAATCTAAAATTAGCAGAAAAAGCTGAAATTTGCAAACATGACGTGAAAGGAGCACGAGCTGAAATTAGCTGAAAAGTTTAAAAGCGCACAAGCAGAACAAAATGTGAAAGGTTGTAAACAGATCTGAAGATTTGAAGGATGTAATTCATTTTCTGAGGAAAAAATATTTAAAAAAGCTAAAGCTGCACCGACACCAAACGTCACAGCTGGATTGTCCTGAACGAGCCGAACGTTTTGACATTTGATTTGTTGAAACAGCACAAACGTTGTGGAACAAGATGCTGAAAAATGGATCACAAAAGTGTGACTGCTTCATAAACATTCACACGAGGTTTAAATATTCTGTAACTGTGCATCAATTAATGCACAGAAATTAAATCTTGGGTTTATTGATCTGTTTTACAACCCGTTCTGATTCCTCAGAGACTCCGATGTGATACGAAGGCAGAAAACCAGTAAACCTGAAATTCACTAAAACGTGGAGCTGGAGGCAGAGCAAGGCAGGTCCGTTTGACTACGACGAGGTTTTAACGCATCTTTTACATCATAGTTTGAATAAATGAACATTTTTGTCCTCGTGAACTGTGGAAAAATAAGAATAATGGTTAAATTGTTTTGTTTTAAGTTACTGAAAACTGGAAAAACGTTTGTTTATCCAACCTTCAGTTCATGTTTACTCCATTTATCTGAAGTTTTCATCTCTTCCACGGCCTGGTCAGTTTATAAAGCACATCCTGTACGTGACACGTTTACATCCTTTATTATTAAAAGTTCTATCAACGTAGTAAAATAACTTATACATCTGCCCTTCAAATGACACATTTCCTGTACGTTCGTTTGAAACAAGTGGAAATCTTGAAATGCTAAAACTTCAACGCTGATGCTGTTCATGTAAAAAAAATGATTTCCACAGAAAACATTCAAAATGTAATTTATATATATTTTTAAAAGATTAAACATCTGAAGTGTTATTGCACAATAGGCTTCTCAGAGACACTGATCAATGATTCTTTAAAGACCTTGTTTCTTTTTTAATATTGAATTAAATAATAACAGAAAAATAGTTTTTGGACTTGATCTGGTTATCCTTTTAGTTTAGAGGTGAAGATGTGGTTAATTCCTTTGCCGTAGCTGGTGGTGGTGTTAAGGCTTGACCAGTGGTGGTCTCGCTGATTCCTGAGGGGGCTCCTGCCTCATGTGCAGGTCCTGACCGGGGCTGCTCTGAGGGCCTGCTGAGTTCTGGATGGCACTGGGTGCAGCCTGACCATATGCGTTGCCAGGAAGGGGTCGGACACCTGGAGGGAGGTCCATCGGTGGGGTGATGTGGTCTCGGGGTCCTGGGAAGCGCATATCAGGAGGGACGGGTGGTCGAGGTCCTACAGGCCCACGGACACCTAAAAGGATGGAATCCACAAAACGAACATGTTTAGAAGTAAATGACAGAGAGAGACAAGGAACATCGAAAACTTAGGACTAAACATACCGGGTGGTGGAACAGGTCCAAAACTATGAGGTGGAGGGGGACGGAAGTGTGGTGGTGGAGGACCTCGAGGATCAATTAGAGGTCCAGGACCTGGTCTGGGGTGAAATACAAGTCCATTGGCAGGTCGAGGTCCAAACTCTCCTCCCATGGGTCCAGGAGGGGGCATACCATTGGCTGGCAGAGGTGGACCGTGATAGGGAGGAGGCACATTTGGAGGAAGAGGACCAGGCGGGAGCTGGTACGGGCCAGGTCGTAGTAATCTGTAAGGTCCGGGTGGCGGCAGACGCACACCAGGTCCAGGAGGAAGTAGTGGGTCGTGGGGTTCAGGGCCTGTTGGAGGTCCTTGGGCCATGGAGCTGGGCGAGTCTCTGATCGGTGACACCAGGAAGGATCCAGGTCCCTTAAAGCAACGTGAGAAAGAGAACTCTGTCAGGATCAGTCCCAAACGTTGCCTGCTCAGATGGACTGAGATGTTAGTCATGCAGTGAAGAAACCCATGAACCGCACGGTCCACTCCCAAACAAGAAGTGGGTTAAACCAGGGCTGAAGCACACGACCAGTAACCACAGCGTTGATTTGAGTGAAAAACCAGAGCACGTTTTGAACTTGACCTTTGACACAGAGTTACATTTAAAACCAAAAAGACAACCAAGATGCATTTCAGCTTCTGTCAGCCACAAGTGAAACCACAAACTCATCCCCAGTTAATGAAAACTTTAAACTCCTTCAGCATCCCAGTGAAGTTAGAGTGCTTTTCATACACCGAGCACCTGGACGTGACCTTCACATACTCACTGGCTCTGGACTCTCTGTGGAAACCACAGCCTGAGTTTCTGCTTTTATCTGTGGCTCTACTGCTCGGGTCTGTTTCAGAGCAAGGACACACTGAAATGTAAGTCGACGCTCCCGCTCCACAAATGGAAGGGATGTATTCAAACGATCACGTTTGGAGCATGAAAGACTTACGGTTCCATCCAGGTTGGCTGGAGACGAGCTACGAGGTCCCATCATGTCTGAAAGAGAAGAGGAGGAAGGTGTTAAAAGTAGTCTGGACTGCAGGAAATACAGTGTAGTATGTATACCTCCATGTCCAAACTTGTCCCTGAGGCCTTCAGAGGACAAGAACACTGTGACCCCATGTGTTTCTAACCAGGACACATACTA
>JARVLU010000179.1:23334493-23345405 GCA_031762415.1 Simpsonichthys santanae | reverse complement strand
GATCACACTAGAAATCTGATTAATCTAACAAAGAAGAACCCGTTTATAAATCAATAATTATTATTTTGAGACTCAAACGAGTCCTATATAATTATTGGAAAGTGTAAGGTGTATATGGTATTACTCTACCTATCTCATTACAACAAACTTAAAAAAAAAACATACCCATCCCAGGGACGTGTTTGTTTTCAGGGTAACAACCATGTGGATCAGATGGAGGACGAGGACCTGAGAAAATAAAAAGTAATGGATGACGACGGACCCCCAAGGAACAATAATTGTTTCCGGGAAACAATTTTAGAAGACAAAAAGCAAAAGTATCACAAAAGGTTTAAAATAAAATCAAATAAAAAATCAACTAACAAAATAAATTCTTGACTAGATTCTGCTTGTATACAGTGAAAAAGTACATTCTGGAGCCTTCGAGACATACCATAGTTTCCGGTGTATAAGTTGCAATTTTTTGCATGGATTTGCCAGTCCTGCGAATTATACAGTACTGTACTTTTTTTTTTCATATTCATAACAACAAAGTTCATGCTCAGTCATCCAGGTATCAAATCCAATCATTCTCAATCAGGTCATCTGGACAGTTTCTTTTATATAGAGACGTTTCGCCCTCTATCCAGAGAGCTTCATCAGTCTGAAGATATATTATATATTCATAACACTATTTTTGACTGACACTTTAAATGTAAACATACCATTTGCAGTCGCGAGAAGTGCGAGAGGGCCCTCTAGGCTTTTGACAACTACCGGTAGGCGCATATGTTCATGTACCGCTAGCCCCGCCGCCCCCTCGCCAAACATTGACCACTAAAGTGAATTTATTAAGGAAAAGTTAAACTGCGACACCTTTGTTATAATATTGAGCAAACAATTGTCTGTTGGTGTTAATCCTGTTAAATTTTGGAAAAACTGCAACAGCGAGTCCTCCCGTGGCAGCCAATCGATTGTTGCCACGACACTGGCTCACGTTTCCAAGGGGTCAAATAACAAATGCGACTTATACGCCGAAGCGACTACTGTATACGTTTTTTCCCCCTCTTCATGATGCAATTTTTTTGGACTGCTGCAACTTATACGCCGAAGAATACGGTAAATGGTACAGCAATAACAAAAGAAAAGGTTATTTTTCTGATGGTTTAACTGAAATTAAAAAAAAAGGAAGGAAGAAGAAGTAAGTCATGGGTGTTTTACATGCAAGGAAGAAATAAAAGTTAAATACCGAGGGGAGAGAGCTGAAAAAAATAAAGTCAGGTTTGGAAAAAATAATTTCAAGACACGGATGTAGAGAAGAGATGATGTCCAGCTTTGGTACAAACTGAAGGAGGTGAGGAGATCCACGTGGACTCACCGTACGGGTCATTTCTTCGCCCAACTGGGGCGGAAGGAGGGCGCCTGGGACCCTCGATCATTATGGGAGGGGATGGAGCACCTCCACTCACAGGGGAGGGCCCGTATGAGTCACCTGTTGCAATCAAACCATTTATCAAACGCAAAGACACGGCTGGCAATCAAACACAAAAAAGAGGTCCGCAGGTTCCAGAGAATCCAGCACAAGCCACTCCTTTAAATAAATCAGTACAGTACTAGAAGGAATAAAAAAAGCATCTTCTGCAGGCTCGGAAGTTTTCGGTTTAAAATGAAGAGCATCAACAGGAGGCGTCCGTGCGGCCTTACCTTGGCGAGGACCCGCAGGCTGACCAGAGTTGGGCCTGAACAGAGGAGCGCGGCGCTCATTAAGCTGGGAGGTGAGCACAGCCAGTCTGAGAAGAGAAATGTTGAAACGCTAAGAATATACGTCTGTTTGCAGATAAAACCACGACGTTCAAAAGAAAAAAATATGTTTGAACATAATGTGCGTTTTAAAAAAAATATATATATAAAAAAAAGACTCACTTTTCACGCAGCTTTGATGATTCAAGCTTTTCTTGACTCAGCGCCCGCTCTGCATTACGAGCGTTAACCTGCAAAAAGCACGGACGGTGAGCGCGCACGTGTTTTTACAGCGCGCTGCTAACTGTGAATAAATCCTGTGACACGTACCCAGTTGGAATGAGTTTTGTTTTCCTGCTCTTTTATCTAAAAAAAAAAAACAAGAGAAGCAGAAATTCACATCGAACGCTCAGAAAGATTTGATTTGACTCTGACTAATCGTTTTAACGCGACTCCACCTGCTCTTTGTAGACGTCTTCAGTCTTCGCCATCTGCTCCTCCATCTCGTTAATGCGCTGCCGTAAGATTTTCACCTGCTCCTCCGCTTCGAGGGCTTTCCCTCCAACTTCAGACAGCAGAGTTTCTTTGCTGCGTCGCTCCAGCTCCTCTTTTGTTAACCTCCTGCGATGCAGCGAAAACACACTCCGTCAAGAAACAAGAACTTTATTTCTCTAAGAACACACAACTGTATCTGATGCTTGACTTGGAGTTAGCCGAGAGTGATTAAAAACCTATTACATTAGTCCCTCGCTACTTCGTGGTTCAACATTCGCAGTATTTCAAATTAAGACGAGAGAAAAAAATTGTACACGACACGATTGTCAACTTTAATATTACTCATGTGACTGGGACAGTACTGGATACTGTACAGTAAAAAGTTAACAAAACAATAAAATAAACTTGGACAGGCACCATTTTGTAGTTTTCTCAATAAGCGTACACTGTATTCCCGCTCATAATGACTACATTTCCCAGAAGCCAACAGTGCCCCGCCCAGAAGCCCAGTTTCCTTCTGCTGAAATACGAGAGGGAAAGTTTTGCTCTGACTGGAACAAGTTTGGCGCTTTCTACAGTGACTTTAGCGCCCAGTGGATACAGAGAGCCGCATGGAACCCACCGAACCAGAGCAGAACCGGACCCACACTCATCGGTGAACCTGAGAGCTGGCAGCCGGTCCACGAGGACTTCTGAGCAGGGCGCTCCACCAAAGGTTTGGGGCTGTTTCCGGAAAGCATTGGGACTTTTTTTTTGTTTGTTTTTACCCAGACTTGGACTCAATTGGACCACCTCCGGTCCCATGTGTCTGGACCCCCCCACCCCACCCCCAAAATGTGCTTCCGCGCTCAAGGGCTGTACAGATCCAGACCAGAACTGGACCCCCAGATTCATCGGTGAACCCAAGAGCTGCTAGCTGGCCCACGAGGACCCCCAAGAGGGTACCCAGTAGGTCCGGCATTCATTCCATCAGGACTTTAATCCATATTTGGACTCACCCGGACCAGAACCGAGCCGCTGTTTCTGTAGAGCTGGTGAGTAAAATCTTGCAGTACCGTACAGTTCAAATTACGCAGGTTTAAGAGTTTAGAACATTGTGGGCTTCGTCGCTGCAGGGTGGGTCTGCAGAACCGTACACTACTCACCCAACTTAAAATTTCAAGTTGAGCGAATAACATCAAGTTATCTTGGTTAACAAACTCCTGCTAAATGAAGTTTTGCTTTAGTTTAGGTTGATTTAAATTTATTATTCATAAAATAAAATTCATATTTTCCAGATCATAATGCTCACTGTTGATTTTTGAGAAAATTAAAAGGATTTTGAGTGCGTCTTATAGTCTGAAAAATACGGTAGTTGACTGAACTGTTTTGTTGTTGTTTCAACTCAGAAATCTGTCAGTTTAACTTAAAGTGTTTAATAAAATAAAATAAATAAAATAAATATAGCATTTCTACTTTGCAGATTTTCACTTATTGCAGGGGTGTCTGGAACGTAAGCCCCGTCATAAACTAAAGGTTACAGAAAAGTCTAGTTTACTCTCAGACATGAAAATAGTGTCAACATGGTGTAAAGAATGGAGAATGGTGGTTCCTGGTTTCACTCACTGCTGCAGAGCGTTCTCCTTCTGCTGATACATTTCAACCATGATTTCATTTTTCTGCTGGAGGACCTTGAATTGGTTCTCGACCTGGCTCTTATCGCTCTTTAGGACTCCGATTGTGTGTTCCAGCTCCTGATGTTTCTCTGGGCCAACATAAAGCCAAAGGTTTAGCTGAGAGGTGGTCGACTACGAATCGCAAAGTCAAGATTCTGCGATGCTTTAAAATGTCTTCTCAGCGACAGACGTACCTTCTAGTTCTTTCCTCGACTTTTCTTCGTTCAGTAATTTGGCCATGAAGCGATCCCGCTCTTCTTCAACAACAGCGAGAGTCGTCTGGATCTGCACAGAGAAAAATAACGCAGAAACGCGTATATTTTAATATAAACTATATTTAAAAACGTTGAGTTTGTATTGTACAGGCATATACAGTGATCGAAAACACAGGTGAGTAACTCTTACCCTGGACACATCCATCATCTGCCTGATTCTGCTTTTTATGACCGTCTTCTTATCTGTTTGAGGACAAGACTTTCAGAAACTTGAGTTGTTACAAACACAGAACAGGTTGTTTTATCTTGGCTGATAAAAATAAAAACTCACCAGTGGCTACTTCACCATTTGCTAAAACTTTGGTTTCACCTTTCTGCAGGTCGCATGCATCCAGATCAGCCAGGAGATCAGACAGCACCTAAGAGAAAGGTGTTGCCTGGCGTGAGCTAATGTTTCATTTTCCAATCCAGTAAAAAAAATTAAAAAAATAAATAAAATGTAGGACTAGTTAAAAGCCTGACCTCCAGATTGTGATCTTTGAGCACCACAGAGTCCTCCAGCTCCTTCTGGGACTTCTGATAAACTTTAATCTTCTCATTCAGCTCCTTGTGTTTTTCCTCCCAGCCTTTAATAGCTGCTTTGAGCTGTAAGAAACGTCACCGTCAGAGGAGCGCCTCTGGGAAATCTTGGCCGAACGCACTTTCGTGGTCAGCAATTCTCAAACCAGTCAACATACTCGCTTACGTTTTTGTTTTCTTCCTTTATGGCAGTGAATTCTTTCTGGAGACATTTTTGTTGGACGCTTCGTGCTTCTTCACGAATCTTGGCCTCGTCCAGGAGAACAGTAGTCTGCGACAACAAACAAACAAACAAAAATAAGCAGGATTTATATATTGAGCGAAAAATAGCAATGTGAAGACAGTTTAAAGGACGTACCTTAGCGAGGGCTTCCTGAACCTTTTTCCTGCCGAGCTGCAACTTCTCGTTTGATTTCTCTAATTTTTCAAGCTGCCAAGAAATATCAACCTTGGTATTAACAAAAACAAAACAAACAAACAAAAAAAAAAACCCACAACAAATGAACAATAAAAACAGTTACCCTGCTTTTATTTTCTAAAGACATGGCACGCTCTTCTTCCAGTAGTTTTGCATATTTATTTTTTTCTTCAAAAACGCGTCCATTGACTTTTTCCGCCTCTGAAACTTTGCTCTACAAAATAAACAAGTTCAATAACTATAAAATGTTAATGACTGAAAACTGGTAGGAAAACACCTTTTCTTCAAGCTTACCTCCAAGTCTTGTATTGTTTTCATCTTACAGCTGACAGTCTCTTTTGATTGTTTTTGGTTTTCTTTCAGCTGTTCAGTCTTGGGGGTGGGGGGGGGGCATGGTTCGTTAAGTTTATTTTGATTTTAAAGAATCTCATTGATATCACATTTATCATGTAGCTCACCTGCTTCTGGAGTTCAGCTATTTTGGTTTGAGCATCCGACTTCTCTTGTCTGAGTGCCTGGATTTGGGCTTGGAGTTTCTTTTCATCCACTTTTTGTCCCCCAAGAAAAGAAAATATTAAATTAGTGAGGGTTTATACAGTTTTGTTTTGTAATGAAATGCAAATAAATACAAGGAATATTAAAATAAAATAAAACTTACCAAGGTATTCCTTCTTCTTAACCTAAAATTAAAAAAAACAAACAAGCAAACACGTATTTGTTAAAATATGAAGACAGTTTAAAACAACAGATACAATCATTTTATTTAATATAGCTCAACTATTAATTTTTTATTTTTATTTTGTCAGGCTGAACCTGAATGTTGTTCAGTTCTGGGACAAATTAAACTTACAAGACCAACATAAACAACACCGACCATGTCTTTTTAACACAAATTTAAATGTAAAATAACACAATAATAGCAACTTGAAGAGAAACAAGAGCAGTGATATCACAACACTTACCGCCAAAACAGTCCTCCAGAAGAAGAGGGTGAAGCTCAGCACTCCAACCAAAGCAGTGATGACAACGGCTTGCCAAGGACAGCCAAACAGCGTTTCCCCTGGCTTCCACTCCTCTGGCAGCAAGGAAATCATCTGAAGCACAAAAACACAGCTTACACTAAATAAATTAAGATCAGAACAAGATAAGATACCACCCACCCCACCACAAAAGTTATTCACTTTATGGTTAATCAAAATAACAGAGACAGACAATAAAACAGAGACAGCAGTTACCGTTATATGCAACAGTGAAAATGTTAACGTCAAACCACGTTTTCATTACAACGCATCTTTCTTCAACCAACACTAAGTTTATTCTTTAACCAAACTTTGATTAACAAAGGCCCATTCAACACAAGTGGGTCTTAATGCCAATCACACCACCGTCACGTTGTCCTATCACTTTATTAAGAGCATTAACATACAATGTGAATGTAACGAGCAAACAAGGTGAATAAAAAGGCAATACTACACTAAATTATTTCAATAATGTTCTTTGTCATCACCTCTGTCAACATAGATGCCATTAGTAGTCTCATATATTAATGCTGAGACCTTTAAAAAGTGTTTGTAAAAGTATGTTGTGTTGCAGCACTTCAATATACGATATCTATTTGTATAATGACTTTCAAATTCTTACTTTAATCGTCAAAGACCCGGACTCGTGAATATGTGGATGCCAGGTCCTACGAGGTTAAAATGTTGTGCAGTGGATCAGACCTGAGCGTACTGGTTCAACCGTAAATTCACCCCTCAAAAACCAAACAAACCCTAATATGGTTGCAGTATTACAGGTACTTCACCATTTCCTGTAAAGTCCAACATCCTCTTTTCAGCAAGCAGGACTGTGCGAGTCTAAATGTCCACAATATGACTACCGCAACTCATGAAACAAATAATGCAGTTAGAACAAGAGAGTAGGTCTTATAATGATAGATGAAATGTGTACTGGCAACAACAGGTTTAGAAAGTAAATTACGGTAATCTGCAACAAGCCAGTCTATTTGGCATGTTTTCAACACGTCAGCAGTACACAGCATTAATAAAACTGAGCATGGAGGGTCAGCTTAACAAAATATTTACTTACATGCTGCAGCTCTTTTAGAAAGAACACGTACAGGAGCTCTGGTTCTGTTACAGAAGGTTTGGATATCGTCTCACTCTCCATGTTTACAAGATGAACGCAACACAAAGACTATTTGACAGATGTTAGCTCGATTGTTTACAGCTGGTCTGCTAGCTTCAGAGAAATCCACACAGCTGAGGTGGGCCGTGGTTTTAAAGTATTATACGTCCATAAAAATAATACTAAGCTCCCACAAACACTGCGAACGTTAAATCAGTCTAGGCAGGTGCTAAATTAAATGACACAACAACAGCTTGCTAACGCAGCCGTCATTCACTATCGCTAGCACAACAAAAGTTAGCTTAGAGCTAAAAAACAAAAACAGGAGTTTAATATAAAAAAGTAAAAAGATACAATGAACTGAAAGGTAAAAGTCTGCAACACGACGTCGTATTAGTATTGTCTTCCAATATAAGGCCCTCCGTTGATAGACTAACAGCCAGCTCAGCACCGGTAGCGTTGAACTTCAGCCCTACACAGCTACAGTCCACAGGCAGGGGGCGGGCGGAGAGGCGTTCAGAGGAAATCGGAAATTCCTTTTTTATGAAAAAATCAAGGAATGCATTGACGCTTTCAAAGAAATAACGCCATGCTAAGACTCAAAATCTGTTGCAGAAGCACAGCAGAACAAAGCCAATATTGTAGATCATAATTATTTACTAATACTGACAATAATAAAATATGCACTACAGTATATTTGAGCAATCACGCAATTAGCGTTTAACTTGTATGTATCTTAGTTTGACAGAATGTCCTTAAAGCAACCTGGATGACAGCGTGTCTTCCCAAGAAAATGTGCCTAACTTGACTGCATGCAAAAATAAAAACATAAATAAATAAACTTGACTGCATGTTTTTCTACCCAAAAGCTTAAAATAATGACACTTCAGACTGACAACCAAATCAGACACTTTCAGATAAAGTTCACAAAGCCTTTCCTATAGATACAAACTGTGAAGCAGCTAAAAAACACCTAATTTTGTCCAACAATGTTCAGTCAGGTCATCTGGATGGTTTCTTTTTGTGTGCTGAGATGTTTTGCCCTTCATCCAGAAGGCTTCATCAGTTTGAGGAAACACCAAACAAAACTGCTTCTCCTCCCAACAACCTGCCTCATTTTGTTTTATTTATTTATTTATTTTTTTTTTAATAGAATGGATAAACTAAAAGAAGAAGAAGATCTTCTAGTTCATATGTCTTGTCTGAGCTCAAGACCATAACTTTTTATGTAGAGCATTCTGAAAATTGTTCATGGAAAACAAACCAGGGAGCAGTTGCTGGTGTACATTTTTCATTATGTATTATGCACATTTATTAAATGAGCAATTAAAGACACAACAGGCAGGTAATTCTTGTTTTAAGATACTAGTACAGTACTTCCTTTTGTTGACATTTATCTCCGCATTTAATCCATGTCTCACTCACCACTCACTTTTAATTCAAGCCAGTATGTGTAACAGCAAAAGGAAAAGGCAAACAAAGTGCTGAACCTGGGGCCAACGATTGGGCCCAACCGTTGTGCCTTTAAGCAAAGCTGCATTGCCTGAAACCTTGCAAAATGGAGTAATGAGTCAGAAACCCAGCTGCCTTGCAAAGTGTCTTCCAGACGACACACTGAATAAATGCTTTTTTAATTCAATTTTATTCTAACAGGAACAAAAAAAAAAACAGTTTAAGTGGCAAATAATGAAGAGTACGATCTAGTTTGGATATAAAATAAAAGACAACAATGATTTATTTAAGGTTAGTAAATGGTACATGGAAAGGACTGTACTTATATGGCACCTTTCTAGCTAACTGGGCTGCTCAAAGCTTTCTAGAACACAATCTATGCCCTCATTTAAATTCAATTCAGTTTGTTTATATAGCGCCAAGTCACAACAGATGTTGTCTCAGGGCATTGAACCCTCCACACACACATTCATACAAAACTTTACAATATCTCTACAAAGCCAATCTGATTAAATCATTATATACAGACTAATCAGCATTCATACAGACTGGGCACACGTGGGGTAATGAGGTGTTTTGCCCAGGGACACTAGTTCCAACATGTGAATGCATGCAGGTGGAATTGAACCTCCAACCCTATCGTTGGAGGAAAACTGCCCTAACCGCTAAGCCACAGCTGCCCAAAAGTATGCAACGGTTAAAGAATGGGAAGAGAAGATGTAATTCTCAGACTTACCACTGTGGTCCAATCAGCAGTTTTATTTTGCATTAGTGAGAAAATGCACCCCATGTAAACCAGTCCAGTTGTGAAGACTCCAGTTTCTTCCTCGTGTGTTTCAGTCCCACTCTCCACAGAGTCCGTAGGGTCTTAAAGAAGAAAAGTTTGAATTTAGTTAGATTACACTGTGTAATTTAGAAGCTGATTAAATCTAACTACTTTATTATAGATAGTTAAACATATCCTGAAAACAAAGATCAGACAAAGTTAACACATTACTCCTTAGCTGATTTTGAGAATTAATAATCTAGAGTCATCTCCACAAGGAAGCAGCTTTGTTTTCTAAGTTGGTCCGGTTAGCATGCTGACAAAAATATAAACCGGCACGGATGCTATGATTAAAAATAATTATGTTTCGATGACACACCTGAGAGAGAGTGCTCAGTCTCAGCCTCGAGGCTCATGTCTGAAGGAGTTTCCAGGGTGGTTTCAGGGAGCTTTTGCTCCTCTTCTGATACAGGGAAGCTTGGCTCTTTGTTTTGAATGAACTGTCCAGGAGTCACCTCCACACTGACATCAGGTCCAGGAGTCACCTCCACACTGACATCAGGTCCAGGAGTCACCTCCACACTGACATCGGGTCCAGGGGTCACCTCCACACTGACATCAGGTCCAGGAGTCACCTCCTCACTGACATCAGGTCCAGGAGTCACCTCCTCCTGAACTACCTGTTCCTCTTTAATCTTTTCAGGTTCTTCTTCCTGGTCCGTTACAGTGAGGTTGTCATCATGACTGGTTTCAGGTGTGTTGTCAACCTTTTCTTCAACAACGTGGGAGGTGTTTTCTTTAACATTCCACTGAGGTTCATCTGCAGTGCAACAAATACGATACGTTAAACTCCATGCGATCTTAGGGATTAATCACAGGAAACGTAAAAATTTGGTTATAAAATTATGTATTCCATTTCGTCGACTTTGTCAAAAGACTAAATTCTGCATCCATTCCATGTACTATATTTTTCGACCTATAAGTCGCACCTTATTGCCTAATTTGCATGCTTTGTGACTTATAGGACAAAGCGACATATTTATGTTTTTTACCCCCAAATTTATAAAATTTTTTGTCTGAGTCATGATCGTCTTCATTCATTATGACTTGGAAAATATTGAACACTACCATTTTTAGCCACTAGATGGCACTTGAGTAGTATGGCATGCCGTTGTGTCATGTAATAGGTAAAAGGGGCTATTAATGACACAACCGGCTTGCCATAGCCTGCCACCTTTGTCCAGCTCGCCTGGAGCAACAGTCAAATCAGGTTCATTTCACTGCCCCGCCCTGGTGAAATACAGGTTGTCCCCGGTTTACGGCCGAGATCCGTTCTAACGGCTTGGCCGTATACCGATTCAGCCGTATACAGATTCCGGCCGTATACGCGGATTTTCGGCCGTAAAACGAAACCGAAACTAAACGGCGATCGGTAACTTCTTTTTAAACACGTTTTTTCAATGTAAAACAACTTCTAACGGCCATA
>JARVLU010000179.1:23319329-23330089 GCA_031762415.1 Simpsonichthys santanae | reverse complement strand
CATAGTTCAATGATACAAGATATATATGTTGTGCCATTTTATGCAAAGTTCAAACATCATGTCAGTGGACCTTTAATTTTCATTTTTCACGCGATTAATTGATATATTGTCTATCGTGACAGGACTATTCATTATTCAAACAACTTAAATCAATCCTGATGACATATTTAGCAGGTGTGTTTATATTTAAGTATACAGTACTTACACTTCCTGCCCACATGTCAGCTCTTCTTCCAGAAAGTTTGTAGTAAACATAAACAGTTTCAGATTTCTTGAATGAAAGGAACCTACAATCAGGTCCTGAGAAATCTTTCACAGCTTTTCCCCGACACAGGAGCACTGGAAAAGCAAAACATGTTTTATTATTGTTACCATTTTTTCCCAAGTGTAACAATGCATAAGCTAGAAATGTTTAGAATAACATGTAAAATGATTATTGCTCTTCTAAATTTCGCTGCAACCATAATTTTTTTGGGGGGGATTCCATTTATTAATACGTTTTATGCTGCTTCACTGTGGTTGGGTTGCAGAAGATGTACCAGATATACCTCTTCAGCTCCTCCTGGGGATCACAAGATCTTCCCAGGTTAGAGAAGATTATAATCTAGCTAGTTGGTCTCCTTTATGGTGGCCGACAGCTGCAAACAAGCTGCAACAGCTAAACGCATTTTAGCAAAGAGTTCAAATGTGCTGCAAACACATGATGCAAACTCCAAAACTAAAACAACATCAAATGCAACAGAAAGATGCTGCAAAAGAAAAAAAATCTGCAATCATAGAAAATATGAGAAAAAAAAAATACAACCAAACAAAAGATAACAATGAATGCAAAGGAAACATACTGTAAATACCACAAACACTAAAAAAAAATCCCAAATCAACTGCAAGAAACGCTGCACTCCAAAAAAAAAAAAAAAAAAAAAAAACGGGACCAGAGCCCCTGTAGACATTTTTTAGCTGAGCGGCCACTGGCTAAAAAGTATCTTATTGTAGGAGTTTAATGCGCACGCCGAGTACTTAAAGGTGCAACTTGTTTTGTTTTAAAGAGAAGTGTTTTCTGGTTATTTTAAATCTGGTTGTACAAAAATCAGAGCTGTAACTGTCTAAAGGAGGATGGTACCCCCAATAATTTATGACAAAAACCTAAATATCACTGTTATGCTATGCACCAAGAGTATCTAAAAAACATTTTCTGTCCTAATGTATCCATAACATATTGGCATAAATGTTTACATCACAAAGATTAGTGAACTTAAAATATTTTGAAAATAGTTTAAAAAACTAACCTGTTTTGTAAATTGCTAGACCTTTTTATACTTATCCAAACGCTAATATCAGTGACATAGACACATATAATAAATTGTAGTTATTAGGAGTATTTCTACTTTACATTGGCAGATCTTAGAAATGTGCATGTTAGCTGGACTTTACGCTTGTTTTGCCAATTTCATGCAGTGGTAAAATTATCTAATGGTTTCTTTTTCATGTTTATCTTAATATAATGCCTCTGGTTTTCCTAAGTCATTGTCTTGCCAATGTTTAATTTTATGCCTTACTTTAGTTTTAACAGTACTGTAGCTACTTTTTGTTTTCTTATATTAAAAACCTCACTTTAGTTGAGAGATTTTATATATCTTTGCATACTATAAGAAAATTATGACTTTAGAAAGTGGTCGCTCAGCGATAATGTGTTTATTTAGGGGGTCTGGACCCATATGACCTGGTGGTCGAGTCCCCCAGTGGTTCTGGTTTTTGGATCGAGTTTGCAGCATTTCTTACTTGCAGGTTTAGTGTTTTTGGTATTTGCAGCATTCGTTTTTTTATTTTTTTGGTTGTATGCTTTTTTTTTAAGCTTCTGTTTTCTTTGATTGCAGATTTTTTTTTTCTTTTGCAACATTTTTCTGTTGCATTTGTTTTGGGAGTTTTCATCATTCATGGGTTTTGCCACTGCTGCACATTTCGCTGTTTGCAGCTTGTTTGCACCAGTCGGCCATCATACTCCTTCCTGTGAGACGTGTCTGAAAAACCTACAAAGGGAAGCGTCCATGAGGCATCATGATCAGGTACCCGAATGTCCTCAGCTGACTCTTTTCAATGCGGAGAGGCAGTGGCTCAACTCCCAGCTTCTCCTGGATGATGGGAGTTCCTTGCCTAATAGCCAAGACTGAGCCTGGCTCACCTTTTGGAGGAATTTCAGACACTTGCATACATCTTGGACCATAATGTGTGGGTTGGAACATGCACGGACCAGTAAATCCTTTCACCTCAGCTTCTTCACAACAGACCAGAACAGCATCCTCATTACTGACGAGACCACAATCCCTGCTCCATCCTACTGTCACTCGTCCTAGATTCTTAAACTCCTCTACTTGAGACTCATCCCCTGATCCATAGTGAGCATTCCCTTTTCTTTTTTTGGCATTTTAACCTGAAATTATTTAACAGAGAGTTCAGCAACTACTTGACTGTTTACTGATAGGGAAGTTGCTCAACTCAACATTGAATAGACCAAAAATTGACACAGCAACCCAAATAAAAGAGGTGGCTGTACCTGTGCAGCGTGTATGACATGTCAACAGTAATCACAGCCAGTCGGCTGTTTTTAAGTGATTTAATGTCAGTTTGATTAAGTCAGAGTCAGAGTCTTTATTGTCATTTGCAGCACATGTGGTACATGTGATGAAACAAAATTATGTACACAGGGTCCCAGTTACATCCAACAATAAAATGCAAAATAAAACATTACTAAGATCTAAGATGTGAACTAAGAAAAACACCAACTAAAAATACACTAAGCACTAATATCATAAAATAACATTTCTCCAAACAGCAGCACGAACATGAGTTTGTATGAGCAGATGAACACAGCAACATGAAATAGATCAGCAGCAAGCAGATCAAGTGATGTTTACATCAGCGAATGAGATGCAAAGAAGCTGATCAACTTTTTGACACTGATGCTGCAGTGCCTTGGTTTTATACGCGGATGTGTACGATTTTTATGGTTTTATGGCGCACACTAGCTGTCCCTAAGACACAAATAAAACACTTCTTATCATGGAATTAGCATTTTATAACCCACTAGAAATGAGTAGTACAAAATCTGCATTAGTTTGTTGTCGCGTTTCATTTCTTCAGTGTTAATATATACTACAGGAGGATGTTCTGACTGGGTGAGTTGGTCTTAAATTAAGCGATTTGTTTACACTTTTAGCTAGCGAAGCCGGCAGGTGGCTAATGTGATGCTAACATTAGCTTTAGCTTTCGCCCAGCGAAGCAGGCCGGAGCTCCCACCCGAAATGGTCAAACTAATCATTTAAGGAAAATGAAACCAAAGTTAACGCCAATTTTCCCGGTTTTCGCTGTGTACCGTACAACTAAACGGCTCAGGGATAGAGAGGCTGTCAAGGTCGGCTAGTATCGACCGGCAACAGGTCAAGAGATAAGGCGCCGTTTATGGTTAGCTGCGGGTATCCGGATGGGATGAGAGATCCCTGATGAGCCGAGCAAGAAAAACTTACTGCTGCACTCCTCGTCGGCGCATCTTTTAAAGTCGGAGAACCTCCTCTCCAGGGCTGTGGTTGACAGGAGGTTAAATAAAAGTAATAAAATGCCCCGTCGGTAAAAATGCTTTGCTGCCATGCTGGCAGTTTTTTGTGCAGCCCCTGGCTTCTTCTCGACTGGACTGAGCCGACACGTCAGCACACCAGATCCGGCTGGGAGGGCAGTGCGGGCGGGAAGCTCTCAGAAAGATGGCTTTGATTTGGTGCGCGTCTATTAGCATAGCTCAAGTCTTATGCTAACGCTGCAGGCTTTAAAAGTTTCTGAAAAAATGTCGAAGGGCGCAGCTCAAAAAGTCCACACGCCTTTGGAGTAATCTAAGCTAAGGAAAAAAAATGCCAACATTTTGATGTATGAACTGAGAATTCGAGTAAAATATAAGTTAAAGCTGCTGCCTGGCTACGGTCACCATGGTAACCATACAGCTTGGTCTACAAGTAAATGAGAGGCAGACAGAAAATACAGACTGAAAGGCAAGCCTTAAACAAAAAGTGACTGTGAGAAAACTACAAGTCAGATTATTTTAGCTCCAGCCAACTGGTTGGTCCACTTAAGGAGTTTACTGCTTGGTGGAGAAACGTTTTGCTGGAACTCCTCAGACTGATGAAGCGGTCTGGGTAGAGGGCGAAATGTCTCTATAAAAAAGAAACTGTCCAGATGACCCGACTGAGAATTATTGGATACAAGTCAGATTGTAAAAATTCTTGAACTGTGATGAGTAGAAGGTTTTACAAAAGAGGATTAGGGCCACTGGGATTTTTAGCGCAGCACGGTGGCGAAGTTAGTTAGAGCTGCTGCCTTTCAGTGAGAAGTTGGTTCAAATCCCAGTCCGGATGGAGTTTGCATGTTCTCTCCATGCATGTGTGGGTTTTCTCCAGGTACTCCGGTTTCCTTCCACAGACCACAAATATGCATGTTAGGTTAATTAGTAACTAAATCACATGTCAAACTTGAGGCTTGGGGGCCAAATCTGGCCCTCGTTGACATCTTACTTGGCCCCCAAGATGATATGTTAAACATAAAATACTTGTATCACTTCAATTTTTTTCAGTAATCTTTGATTATGATGTAGAAAGTGCAGCAGGGAACGGCAAATGAGACCAATCAAACTCTTGTTGAGGAACCTACAACCAAGAAAAGATGTTGGGTACCTAACTTGAGTTAATATAGATCCTGAAATTGGCCCTTAGTTTGAAAAATATTTTAATTTTGCCCCCCTTTTGTAAGCGAGTTTGACACCCCTACGATTGTCCCTATTGTGAGTGAGAGAGTGGAATGGTTGTTGCCCTGTGAAGGACTGGAGACCTGTCCAGGGTGTCCTTGCCTCTCGCACAATGATTGTTGGACATGGGCACTGGCGACCCCCGCGACCCAAAAAGGAAGAAGTGGGTAAAGATAATAGACGGATGGATTTCACATCCCCAGAATTCTGACTTTAGTGTAAGAGCCAAAAGTGAATTCAGTTCAATTCAAAAATACTTTATTAATCCCAAAGGGAAATTAAGTGTTGTCATGGCTCATCATCCTGGTTTCATTCAAGAGTTGATATTAATGCTGACAGCTGTGGACAGGAAGGATCTCCTGCAACAAATCCGAAGAATCTGGCCACAGATACCGATCCATCCACCCAGATCTAGCTTGCTGTCAGATCCGGTGGTCCTCTCGGTCCTTCTGGGCAGCGGGTCTGCCCGAATGCCAGGCAGACTTCCTTCCTGAGCGATGGTCACTCAAGCTCCTCGTTGCCACGGACAAACAGCTGAAGGTGCCAGGGGATGATCCTGGTCTTCCCGCTGTCACCAGCCAAGTTTTCCAGCAACTCCATGATCTCGGCGGTCAAGTACTCGAGCACTGCTGCCAAGTTGACAGGAATTCACCCATGACACCTCCTTTTCAACTACAGTAATTTGGGATTTGGTGCTGTAGTTAAGGTATTTGACCCTTTGAGATGTTACTCAGCAGCTCCAGCTACATAATCGACAGAATACAGTATTGTAATCCACCAAGTCATGGAACTACAGCAATTTCAATTGGTGAAATAATGTGCTTGGTGGATGACAATAATGCTTTCTAGTAATTATTCTTATAGCTCTCTTCTGTAGTACAAAAACAGGCTCTGTAAATGATTTACAAGCTTTACCCCAAACATCAATCCAATAAATTATGTGTGGGATAATAATTGTATTGTATTTAACAGATTCCTAACTCTATATAATACAGCAATTGCTTTAGCTATTCTTGTCTTAACAGAATTTATATGATGTTTCCATTCCACGTCAGTTTGTTGTCAATAATAACACCCAAAATTTTCATTTCACTCACAAGACAGATCTCAACACCATCAGTCATAAGTGGAACATCTACAGTTTCCCTTTTTCCACTGAATATCATGTACTTAGTTGTATCCAAGTTCAATGATAATTTATTAATCTTGAACCAATTTTGTATTTTTACAAATTCCGTCTTCACAAACTCAAACATCTGATCCATATCATTTCCCGAGCAAAAAAATGTTGTATCGTCAGCAAAAAACTTCATAATTTTGCTTTTACTCATAGAACTCTGAAAATGTTTTATCTTCAATTTTCATTCTTAACAGGTGTAAGGTTTAATGCATTTCTTCTTGCGGCCGCCAAAACTAGATTCCGGAAATGAGTCTGTATGCTCCGCCCATTCCAGTGTAGCGCAGAGATATGTATCCCCCAAAAGGTGTGCCCCAGTCTCAGGAGCGCGCACAAAACAAACGGAGGATCTGTGTGACTCCGCACAGACGTCAGTTATAGTAAATAGTTTGATTAAAAATAGCGGTACGTATTGATTTATTGTGAGTGTTAGTCGCGCAGTTATTTTTTTAGATCCAATTTCTATGCTTTGTGCGCGCTCCCGAGACAAGGAGCTCCAATTATTTGGGTGATTTTTATCTAAGCGTAACACCTGTCTGAGCAGCCAACAGTGCTGCAGCTTTCGTCTTGACTTCCTGTAGGACACATGGACTTTACAAATGGAAAACAAAGATGTCCCACACATTTTAAAACACCGCCAGGAACTTAAACTCCGTATAACTGTTTTGTTTTAGACGTTAGCTCGCATTAGCTGCTAGCATCGTTTCAGAAACATCTTTACAGCTGAAAGGTAAGTTTAACATCTTGCTTTGAACCTCACTGTTGTGACAAAAAAAAAAAAAACGCATTTAATTTTTTTATATTTCAGTTCATACATTTTTCACGAAAAAAGGGTTAAACTCGCTGGAGTTACAGTAACTTGAGAGCTATGCGAATGAAGCTAACCACTAGCATAACTAAGGTATATCTAAATGTTTTTATGTGCTTTATATCGTGGTTTCATCAAATCTGTTCCATTCTTCTCACTGCGGGTCATGAAGCACCATGTCCACAAATCAAATTACATTAAGGATGATTGCTAATGACCCACATCCCCCGTAGTTATTGCACAAGATTAAAACAGTAATATCTATTTTAGTTTAGATTGTGTGTGTTGTCATTATATTCTTATTTATTAGGAGTATTAGTAGCATTTGGACTTAAATAGTGATGTTGGGGGAGTCATACGTCATAGTTTGTGGGTCAAAAGTAAAAAAAAAAAAGTTTAGAAATATAACTATAATCTGATCTTAATTAATCCAAACAGGATGACAACTACCTATAATTTTCAATGAATTATATTTAACTGGAAGAAGGAAATGACTCGTAAAGATGTCGATGTGAGGTTACAATCAAACAGAACCACGAAGCTGAATTTACAAAAGATTAAGTAGCTTTAAAGTGTTAAAATGGCCTAGTTTCTCATATTTTGATTATTTCGGTGTACATACTTCAACCAAACATGTAACATGCTAACTGACTAAATACACCTCCAATCCTTTTTGTTGCTCAGCTGTCAGCTGAAAGTATGGAAATAAACTGATGATGATGATGATGATGATAAACTACTCACACTAGGACTAAACCCCTCCATATGTACCGGTAACTGGGTCCTGCATTTCTTAACCAACAGGCTGCAATTAGGATCCACAACTTCTCCTCCACCCTAATAACCCTCAGTACAGGCTCCCCTCAGGGCTGTGTATTGAGCCCCCTCCTGTTCACATACTTTATATTTTTGCTGTTTTTGGGATCTTGAGTGCACAATTTCGTTCCAACTTGCATTGTATTTTATGTTTTACTAACGGATGTTTTGTTGTACATATTTTAATATTGTTACCATTTTTAAGACTGTGTTGCTGTATTTGCATGTTGTCCAGGACATCCTTTTAAAAGAGAGTGATGATCTCAATGGATTTCTTCCTGGTAAAATAAAGGTATAATAAATAAATAAACATGTGGATGTGATGCGAATGACAATAAAGAAACTTGAACCTTGATTAGCTTCTCATGTTTGTGGATGTTGCGCTCGCCTTATTTAGTTATTTACTTACAATCTGTCATTTCAGACACAACAGACAAAGTTTGTCTTAAAAGAAAACATTTTGATGAAGTTGGGATGCCTGCTTACTAAAAACCTAAATCTAACCCAGGTGCTGAATATGGAGGACTTGGACCAACACCTGGAGTCTCAGAAGGACCTGGAGGAGGACAGCGACGACTCAGACCGCAGCTCTAGAAAAGGGCAAAACTCATCGCTTCCTTTGGTGAAACACCTGTTTGAAAGTGAGAAGTCATTTCTCTTGTTACATGACAAAACATTTTTTAAGCCTTTTTTTAAATTTAATAAATAGTCCTTTTGATTGATGGATATATTATCAGTATGCCGCTTGTGTCTTCAACTTTTTAGAAACCTTTGATATATTCTGCATTTATGTTGTAACAACAGATTATTTTTGAAACTACAACCTGTGAATTGTTTTCATTAAATCTTGTGTGTGTTGGTAATGTTTTTAGAGTCATGCAACGAAACTGGCTTTCTTGAGTCGTGCAGAATGTGCTTGGAGCACATCAGAGAAGCCATGCTGCATCACAGATGGCAGGAGGCAGCAGAGTACATGGCATGCTACCCTCAAATCCTTGAGAATAAAATGAAAGGTGCAGCACATAGAGAGGTAAGTTGGGTTTTCTTTTTAACGTTGAGCTGTAAAGGCATGTGAACACACTGTATACAGTACAGAAAGGAAAAATAACCTCATACATACTGTAAAGGCCCAAATACAGTACACACATCTGTTTTCATTTCAGTTTAAATAGGAGAAACCATTTCAGTGATTTTTTGTTTTTGCTTTAATGAACTCCTAATGATTTTGACTCCAGCTTGTTTGGCGAATCAGCACCGAGATCCTTCATCACCATCCCCACTCAACGATGAACGACTACAACATCATCTATGAACGGATGAAACACTCAGGTGTCAAACTTTACCTGATGGTATGTTGCCTCACAAACCCAAATGCAGTTTGCACATTTTATTTTGATTCAACTTTTCTATGATGTGTTTTGCTTTTTGGTGTGTTTTTTATTTTATTTTATTTTATTTTTAAGATTTGCCTGGAGCATTCCTTCCACCTGATGCTCCACGGTCAGATTGAAGATGCGAAGAAGCAGCTGTCTGTTGCAGAAAGCTGGAGATACGGGAAGGTTTCGGCCTCTCAGCATCAGACGAGCAAACTGATCCAAGTCTACAGGAGCTTGTTGGATTATATCATCTGGTGCGACAAAAAGTCTATCGATGACAACTGTAAGTCAAAGCACAAGCATCCATCCTTTACTTGTGTTTTTGACACATCGCAAGCCTTTGTGCGGTGTTAGGCTGCCCCCTAAAGGATAGAAAATGCAACTGCATGTACAAAATTGACTAAAACGTATTTTATGTGATGTTTGTTGTCTGTTTCCAGACTCTTTCCACTCAGACAACCAAAGCATCCACAACTACTTCCGACAAGCTTCTGTGAATCTTCAAGAGATTTTAAAAAACCCAGGAGTCTGGGATCCCTTCATTTTGTGCTACGTTGAGGTAAACACGTTTTTTAAAGCCTCGATTAATTTTTAAAACTGGGGCAAGCAAAAAGTCTTAAACATCAAGAAAGGTTTAAGTTTCTTTTTTGAAATTCCTTTCACCACTCAGGCAGATATTAATGCTTTATTCATGCTTTAAAAGGCTTTCAAACACCCTCTTATCGTTCAGTGTCCTATAAATAATTAATATAGAGCTGATTTTATGAATTTTCTACTTAAATGTGCAGCATATTTTACCTTGCTTCCTGATTTATCTTCTTTTTTACACAGCTACTTGTTTTTTGTTTGTTTTCCTCCAAGTTAATGATTTTTCTGTGTGTAAATCTAAAGTGAAATAGGCTGAGCCTGTATTGCTGAGCAATTATTCCTCAGTAGCTAAGATGTCTCCTGTTTAAAAAAAAAAAAAATTCTAACACTTGTCACCTATAAACCCAGGCCATACAGTAGTCAAAACAATTTTCTTTGGCGTCTGGATTACTTAAATTTTAATATTAAAAAACATTTTTGTTTAGTTATTATCTCAAGTGTTGATTTTCACTGACAATAGGCAGAATTTTAAACACAAATCCTTGCTTCTATCTTATAAACCTGTTGTTGTTGTTTTTTTTTTAAATCATATCAACACTTCTTGTTTCAAGTTGTATCAGTAAATTACATTTTAGCTTCTTTCTTTTTTTTCCACAAATGCAGCTCTTTTTTTACGCTGGTTGTTGAGTTCACTGAACTTCCTCTCACTGTAGTTTTATTTTGGCAGATGCTGGAGTTTTATGGGGATCATGAGGAGGCCCTTAAAGTCCTGAATAACTACGCATATGACTCAAGTTTTCCACCCAATCCCAATGCACATGTGTATTTATACCAGTATTTCAAGAGGCACAATGCTCCAAAGAAGAAACTGATTAAAGTCTTAAAGGTAAAACACCAAGTTAAAGCATTGAGCATTAATAGCATGGATAAACGTTAACTACCACTTTAAATGGTTTATAGATTATTATATTAATATATGCTTAGGCCTGTCACGATAACAAACTTTGCTGGGCGATTATAATTGTCTAAAAATTATTGCGATAAACGATAATATTGTTTGAGATTTGACAAAAATGAGTAATTAATGTCAAATTTAAGAAGAAATGTTGATTTTTGTGCGTAGTACCTTTTCTGACCACTGGATGGCAGTATAAGACTGTTTGAACTGAAGGATGGATAGTGAGGGAGTGAGCAGCGTGTCTCTTTAAGAAA
>JARVLU010000179.1:23263066-23276974 GCA_031762415.1 Simpsonichthys santanae | reverse complement strand
TGCTCAATAATCCAGATAAAAAAGAATCCAACAAAGTTCAGTCAGATCATCTGGACAGTTTCTTTTTTGTTGTTGAGATGTTTCATCCTTCATCCAAAGGACTTCATCAGTCCGAGGAGAGGGTGCGCCCCAGAAACCATCTTATCACCAGCAAACTGGTTGGCCCACTATTTGATTGTGCTGCTTGTGGGACTCAGTTTCTTTGTGGCTCCTCGGACTGATGAAGTCCTTTGGATGAAGGACGAAACGTCTCAACAACAATGAAAAAAGAACCCATCCAGATGACCTGACTTTACTTTTGTTTTGTTTTGTTTTACCTGGATTACTAAGCATGAACTTTGAAGCACTTTGTTAGAGGTCCAGCACACAAAGTAGCAGAACTTTAAGTTTTTACATTAATGGGTTTTTCCCACATACATTTCTTCAAATTTGCTGTTTATGCAACACCACAAACAGCACCAGTGATTTTAATAAGTTCATATTGACCACGTCAGGCACTGATGAAAATGTGAATGCCACACCATAAAACAAACTGTGCCCTAAAACTCTTGAAGCCACACCAGTAACTACAAGTTTGTTGCAGAAGTTTCTCGCGCTCGCTTTTGTTTTCATAAAAATTTCAGCTATTTTCTGCAAATCTGTGGGAAGTTTTGAGCGTTAACGCTTCAGTTTCGCCCTTTAATTTCAATACACGAGGAATTTTTCCATCTCCGGGTGTCCTTGAACAACCCCTGTGAAGTTTCACTAGTGAATTTAATTCTAGAGGAAGTTCAGACTTTTACTTTGGAGTTATCACGAGAGCTGTCTGGTCCTGTTCAGCCACTCTTCTTACCACCAGAAAGAAGAATCAGCCCCCCTTCCTGCTTCCTCCTCATCTTTCAATCTAAAGTACTTTGTTTTGCCCTGGGAAACCCCCCACCACAGCCATCATCATGACACATTCAACCCACCTATTATGTTGTACCGTGGGGGGGCTCTGCAAGTCTAAACAGTAATTTGGAGAGCCATTTTACGGGAGTGCTTATCTGCCAAGCGCTCGCCCAAGTAGTCAGGGCCACACATTGCTCAGACTTGGACCAAACTTTGATGGATGATCGAGTCTCATGTTTCAGATTTAACATTGAAAGTCTCTAATCTGAAACTATACAGAGCAAAACATATTGGTGTTATTTTATTCCTGTAATACGTAATTATTATTATTAAACCCAATATCCAGTGCTGATATGAGGTGACCAGTTGACTTGTGTAGTCACGGAGGGTTCATATATGAAGCAGGTGTAACCCAATAGGTCCATCGGTTTGCCCTGTTTCCTTGGCGCCGTCACAAACAACAGCTGCAGAGTTGAATAAACTCAATCACACGGGCCAAAATATCACCAACATGATGAAAACAGCCGTTCTCTCCTGTTTGTGCTCCTGTCTCGTCTAAAACACACGGCGGCTTGACACTTTTATGTATTTGCAGGTGAAAAAGATAAAGTTGTTGTCTTTTTAACTGTCATGCTGACATGTCGCTTGGCTCATGTGTGCTGTCGTATTGAGTTGCGGCAAGGCTTCATTTTTGGTGGGGGTGGGCAGAGGTACATTTTTTCCATGGTAACCAGAGACTCATCCAAACCTCTGTCCTTGAACAGACACAAGAGCTCCCCCTCTCCTTTCAAACTGAATTTCAGCCACAGGTTTGCTCACATGTGCATGTTAAAGGCTTAAACAGGAGGATGATGGTGTCTATCTACAAAGAGGTTTAAAGGTGGAGACAGAAGCACAAAAAACAATTTCTTTTGATCAGTAACATTTTATAATCCAACATGTGACGACCAGAAATGGATCTAATGAAGACACAAGAAGGATTTTTCACAATAATATTTCACATCTTGGAGTTTTGTTCACGAGTGAGGGAAGAATGGAAAGTGACAGTGACAGACGGATTGATGTAGCATCTGCAGTACTGTGGACTCTGTGCCGGTCCATTGCAGTGAAGTGGGAGCTAAATGTAGGGCAAAGCTTTCAGTTTACTGGTGAGTCTATGCTCCTACCTTCACCTTTGGTCAAGAACTCTGGTCAGGATGCTCCCTGGGCGCCACCTTGGAGTCCTCCCAGAAGAGGTGGCGTGGAAAGAGATGCCTGGGCCTCCCTGCTCAAGTTGCCCCCGCAACCCGACTTCAGAACAAGTGGAAGACAATGGATGGATGGATATTTCACATCTAAACAACAAACAAGATGACCATAGCACAGTCACACAATTGAATGACCTTTGAAAGGAGTTGAACTACCGGTACTTTTCTTGTGGAGTCAATCTAATTCAAGATGGCTGCCACATGACGGTGGCCAACCCAGAAATGGTTATAAATGGTTTTCATAGATACTGAGTGGAAATTTGTTGTGGAAGTAGCTGAGACTCGACCCCAGCAGATAATCCGAGTGTTTAAGGATTAAAAATATTGTTATTTAATACCTTGATATGCAAGAAGAGTATGCATTCCTTCAAGAGATTATCAGTTTTAATGTTTATTTTTTTTTAAAGCGTTCTACAAAAGCATCCATTTTACTTGTTTGCACCACCTCAAAGCCAGACAACAGGAGGCGGTCCAGGTTTCACGGGACAGATTACGCGTGTAAAGATTTCCTTCCTAAACGTTTGCAATAAGATCACGGACAGGCTGTAGTAAATTCATTCATTCAACCTTTAATTAGGCAGGTTAATCTCATTGAGCCTCGAGAACTCATTTACAAGAGAGACATGGAAATGAACAGGCGGATTGATAAAAAGTTATGAATTATCAATAGAAAAGGCTCAAAATGAACC
Source organism: Simpsonichthys santanae (assembly GCA_031762415.1). NCBI lineage: Eukaryota > Metazoa > Chordata > Actinopteri > Cyprinodontiformes > Rivulidae > Simpsonichthys > Simpsonichthys santanae. The sequence goes on along the minus strand of JARVLU010000179.1, from coordinate 23,274,168 downwards.
GTGTCTTGGTTTTTTACATATCGAGGCCCAGCCAGAGCAGACAGGCCCTTCTCTGACCAGGAGCACAGCAGCACAAACACCACACTGAGCTCCTCATATAGAAAGGACATCCCATTAGCTGCAAACTGGAATTCTTCACTATCGCCCGAGACGTCCCGGAGCCAATCTTTAATTATACAGTGACTTCAAGCAGCCTTTGTTCTCTAAGGGTGTCTTTTGTTCAGAATGGAAGAATCATTTGAGCTGACTCAGGACTTTTATAAATAGCTCTGACTCTGATAAGAACTTCTCAGAAAGGCTGATGAATTCTCCCTGCAGCCACCATTACTCTGTGAACTCCTGCGAGGGACACTGCTGTCCTCTGCTGGACAGAAACAAAGAACACACATCTGGATTTCTTTACATTCAAGACGAAAATCATGCAACTGCACCAAGTGTATCCAATATTTTCAGTCGTCAAGGCAACAATCGCTTGCAGACTCTCAACTCGGATATAATCAGACAGAAACATCTGCACTTATTCTTCTTAACAGTTTCCATTTTTGATAGTTTAGTTTGAGTCTGGTCTACTAAGTCGATTACATCACAATGAGGCATTTATATGTTGACTGTGCAGTTTGAATCTATGCGACCGTGCAATAGTTATACGCAAACAAAACGTGATCATTTGTCAATTAAACTCAAAATATCAGCAATGCAGAAATGCACTTTTACTGCTATAATATAATCTGTTGTTTGAATTAAATGCACCATCGTGCTTGATTGATAGGGAGTGACAGCAGAATCCAAACATGAGTAAAATGCTCCCACGCAGTCCTCAACACACTGGTCCCTTGTAGCAGTGGTCCCCAAGCTTTTTGCACCACAGACCGGTTTAATGTCAGCCGATATTTTCACGGACTGGCCTTGAAGGTGTGGCGGATAAATGCAACAAAATAAAATGATACGACCGACGTAAAAACTGGTATTTTCTAAATATAATAATAAATAATCCACTGTGCAACCTTTTTTAGCAGCGACCTCATATCGTAACATGAGTAACGGCCTCTCAGCCACACACTCTCTGGTCGTAATAGTAAAGGTTAAACATCCTTCAACATAAGAAACATCACAAAAACAAACATAAAGCGCATGAAAAATACAGCGCACCATAATACTAAGTCTGTGAGAGCCCTGAGCTTGTGTCTCTGCAACGAGACGGTCTCATCTAGGGGTAATGGGAGACAATGACACCCCAAGTGTTGCTTGTGTCCAGACTGCTCCGTATATTTGTTTTGGTTGCCGTCACTGCAGAAAACCCTGCTTCACACTGATAGGATGTCGGAAACAGGTTTTCAGTGCTGCTGTGGAGATCTCAGGGTTTTCTTTACTCCAGAACACAGTTGTCGTCTCAAACATACCGTCATTTGCGATGTCCAGCAGTTGGTCTTCTTCTTTACTGACACGCTGGATTCCTCTGGTTTGTTGGTGAATGGGTCGTGGATCTTGCATCTGGACCTGCGTCAAGACTGAGTCAGACAGATGTGGAGGAGAGACTCAGGTAATTTTTCAAAATAAAACGTAGTTCAGAATCAGATTCTAAATCAAACGGAAATAATGCAAGTTATGTATTTTTTCTGTGCAGCCTGGTATCAGCTGAAGGCCCGAGGGTTGGGGACAACTGCCTTATAGCATCTCCTGCAGGTGCTGGGTCCTCAAGATGGCGGTCATTTTTCACATTAGGCTGAACCCAGCCAGACCTCATGGATGAAGACGCTAACCTCTCTCCCAGGCCTGGCTCCAGGATATACCATGATGCCTAATTTGGGCAAGGTTTCCTGTTTCTTAGGTGTTGAACTTATCAGAGGTTGTGTTTTTGCATGGCTCCTCACCCATGAACCAATTTTTCAGCGAGTCTTTCATTTCAGAAATGACGTTTCTGACTTTGATGCTGATGTCTGGGACTGCTGTGGCTGTCACACACGTCTGAGCCATGCTCGCTCACTTTGGAGAAGACAAGAGTTGACCAGAGCGCAAAGCGTCACCAGTCCACATTGATTTGTATGCAGCAGCAGTTTTGTCGCCCCCCCCCCCCCCCCCCACCATCCAAGTGCTCTGATTAATGCATGTTTATGAGATACTGCATTAAACCTGTCACTGTCCAGATACCCCCTCCTCTAAGTTATCTGTGTATATTTTCCTCCCTCTGTCTCCAGGACTTCTTTTTCTCACAGAAGTGTTTTGCTTATACAGCGGGACGCTGCAGAGCAAGCTGGGAAACAGCAGGACAGGGGGGGGATGCTGCATCAGGCAATAAAAGTGTCATTTCCCCCCTCCTTTATAAACAAGTTGTAATGTTGAGATGAGCCATTGCCTATTATGGGATCTGGCAAAGCCTGTGACGTCAGTAAACACTGACAGTGTCCTGTGCAGAGGCCTGCTCTTGTAACCGACGAGGAGTGTGTTTTAACAAGCCGGTGGGGGCTGCAGGGAGTCTGGACTAGCTCGGCCCGTGGTAACCCAGGTAGACAACGCACTTGTTATGTTTGAACTTGGAAACGCACTCACGTCCAACACTTATCAAGCTGTCTCCAGAGGTCCAAACTTTGGATCATGAATATTACAGAGGTTATAGGGTTATGGGACAGCTTTATTACTCTGACAAACACCGTTTCTCAGCGGTGGAGGACTGAGCTCGAAGGACAGGACAGCCATATGCCGGCCTCTTTTACTTTGTAAAGCAGGCTGGTGAACTTTTTAACTCGGCTGCGTGACTTCTGGTTCACCTTTAGTTTGCACCGTTTGATGCAAACGAGCCTCTGTCTTTAGACGTGGTGATTCGGCGTGCACGGTCAGAGCGAAGGAGGATGGAGGCTGAAGTTTGCAGGAATTTAAAGAAAAAGTGTCTGAAGTTTGGCAAGCTTTTTGCATATTTATTTGATATACTCGTTACCAAGCATAATTTTCAGTAGTTCTCAACTGCATTGAACTAAATGCACATTTGCTTGCCCTATTTCAACATTTTGGCACTCTAGTTCAGCAAACACTCTTATTAGTAATGATTCTTTTCCAACTAGTTGGAGCAGACGTCGTCAGCCATTCTGCTGCAGGACGTGCGCACTAGTTGACTAGTGAGACCGAAAAACTGAAGTAATCAGCCGGTTAACTCTCAAATGTTCAGTAGCTGACTAAATTTAGTTGCACTAGTTGACATTTAGCAAAAAAAAATTTGTTGACGAGGCAACTTTTACGTTGTGCTACTGGTTAACTTAAAAGACACAGTCGTGGTCTTGTTTGGTCCAGTGGTTCTTGAGTGCATGAAAAAGTCAAAACTAACTGAGAAATTGCATTTCCTGTGAAAATGCAGTGTGAATGCTGATTGCAGCAGGACTTGCTGGAAAAACAGCTGAAATTTGCCGAGATGCTGAGATGAAAGAACAAGCTAATAAACAGTAGTTGAAATAGCAGAAAAACTTTAAACTAGATGAAAAATGCTAAAAGGAGCATAACAAGCTGAAATTAGCAGAAAAAAAAGTTAATTAGGCTGAAAGCAGCAAAGATTACCAAGAAGAATGTGATTTTTTTTCTGAAAACAGCTGAAATTAGCAACAACAAAAAAGCTAAAAAGTTAGCTGAAATGGTAGAACAAGCTTAAATTAGCAAAAGAAAGCACAAAACAAACATGTTTGCTCAGTTAGTCTGAAAGAAGCAGAAATGAGCACAAAAAAGTATGAATTATTGGAAAAAAAGCTGAAATTAGCAACAACAACAACAAAACAAAAAAAAAAAAAAAAACAGCTGAAAAGTAGCTAAAATAGCAGAAAGAAGCTTAAACTACCAAAAGAAAGTACAGAGAGCACATTTTTCCTAGATTAGGATGAAAAAAGTTGAACTGAGTGCAATAAATGTGGATTTAGTTGAAAAGGATTAAATTAGCATAAAACAACAAAATAGCTGAAATAGTAGAAAATGCTGAAACTTGTAGAAATAAGCTGAAAGGAGCATTAATAGCTGAAATTAGCAGAAAAGTTAGAAGAAGCATTAAAATGTAGTTAGCGGAAATAATCTGAAAGGAGCACAAAACAGCTGATAAAACAGCTGAAATTAGCTGAAAGTAGCTGGAAAAAATGCTTAAATATGCGCTAAGAAGCTGAAAGAAGCTGAAGCAGAACAAAATTTAAAAAGAGTAGTAAAAGGTTGTAAACAGATCTAAAGGATGTAAAATGAGCTCAGTTCAATTTATATGAGGAAAAAAAGTGGCAGAAAAAGCTAAACATTTCAAAAAGCTAAAGTTGCACCAACACCAAAGTCATCGCAGGATTGTCCTGAACGAGCTGAATGTTTTGATTTATGATTTGTTGAAATAGATTGAAAACTGTGAGATGAGAATCACGCTGAAAAATGTATCACGATAGTGTGAATGCTTCATAAACATTCACACATTTAAGATTTTTGGACTAAAGGACAGGTTGACTAGTATGACTTCTGCTTCAACTAGTTGTGTAAAAGTGTCATTTAGTTAGTAAAAAAACATTTTATTAGGAGTGTTTTTGGATGATCAAATCTAGTGTAGCCTTGAACCATTTTTTAAAAGTTCTGTCTTTAACTACTCTTTTGGTGAAAATGCAGATTTTTGTCATAATGCAGGTGGTGAGCTCAGAAAGAAAGGCCCGTGGGAACAAGGAGTAACAAGTGTGGAGGAGGAGGTGCTGAGATGCCTCCCCTCCATATGCTCAGCGCCTCATCAATATTCATGCAGCTCCTGTGGACTTATCTGCTCCTCAGATGGGCAGTGGTGATGCATTGTGAATTTATATACAGTATACAGTGCCTCTCATTAATGTGTGCAGAGAAAGCTGAGTACTGTAATTTATTAATACAAAGTGACACTGTGCCCCCATGCGTACAAAAGAGGTACTGCAGGTTGTGAGCGTTGCTTTGGTTCTGTGAAAGTAAAACAATAATTTATACATTTTGAATTATGTTTAAAACGCTTGAGCTCATAATTTAAATAAGTGCACATTGACACTAAGTTTCAAAGTTTTTTTTGCAGAGATTATTTTAAATAATGTTTCTGTTTTGTTGCAGAGATTAAAACAAAACCTCCACCACAGAATGCTCCTTTTATCTTAATAACATCTGGTAAATTATCAATACAATAAATTTTACATTGTACATTATTTATTGTGTCATCTTGAATGACTTTTTATTGAAAATACTGACAGGAATTACGGTAATCATAATATTGAATGGGGTTGGGGTGGAGAAACACCTTAATTTCACATGCTTAACTTTAATGTTTTGGGTGGGATTTAATTATTATTATTATTATTATTATTTTTAATTTCATTGTGTTTGTGCACTTTTTTCAGATTTATTGTACTTCAAAATAAATCTTCATTAATAATACTATTAATAATAATAAAAACAGTAATAACAACAACAACAGAAAAAATAATAATTACAATAACAATAACAACAATACCACAAAAAATTATAACAGCAACAATAACAAAAACAATATAACAACAACAACAACATATAATAATAATAATAATAATAATAATAATAATAATAATAATAATAATAATAATAATAATAATAACAATAATACAACATAATAGTAATAATAATAATAATAATAATAATAATAATAAAAACAACAGCACAAATAATTATAACAATATGGATAGACAACAAAAACAAAAATGGCATTATTATTATTATTATTAATGATAATAGTAAAAACACAACAACACCACTAATAATAATGTACTAACAATAATCATAATAACAATAACAACAATAGCACAAATAATTATATCAGCAACAACAACAATAACAACAATACTACAAAAACAACAACAACAACATAATAATAATAATAATAATAATGATAATAATAATAATAATAATAACACAACAACAAAAACACAAACAACAACAAAAACAACAATAATACAACAGCACAAATAATTACAACAACATGGATGGATGGACAACAACAACAATGAGAACAACATTTACAACTTCATTACTACATTACTGATTTAAGTCATGATTTAAATAATGTTTTAGTCATTATTTAAGTCATAATTTTTTTCCTTCTTTCAGCTACTCCCTGCATTGGGGTCGCCACAGCAAACTAAATCACACAAAGACTTGGCAGTTATTATTTTTTTATGCCGGATGCCCTTCCTGACGCAACCACAGTCCACCGAGCTACCATTGCCCTTTGTTTGGAGCAGAGAGCTGCTATCGACACCCGGAGGAGCAGATGGTGGGAGTTAAGGGCCTTGCTGAAGGGCCCAGAGTGGGGCGAATGAGGGTGGGGACAGATGTGGGTGCTTCACCTGTCCCACCCACATTGTTGATGTTGTCAGTACCGGGGTTTGAACCAGCAATCTTCCGATCATAGGCCCACCTTCTCTAACCTCTGCACCACCACTCCCCTATTTGTCATGATGTTAGTCACAATTTAAGTCACAATTTAGGTCATGATTTAAGTCATGATTTTAGTAATGATTTTGGTCATGACATAGCTCTTGATTTTGCTTATGATTTGAGTCATGATTTAAATCATGATTTTAGTCATGACATGACTCATTACTTAGGTCATGATTAAGTCATGATTTTAGTAATGATTTAAGTTGTGGTTTAAGTCATGACATGGCTCATGGTTTAGGTCATGATTTAAGTCATATTGAAGTCATGATTTTACTAATGATTTAAGTCATGATTTAAATAATGATTTTAGTCATGATTTTGGTCATGATTTAAGTGTAACCTCCCGTCCAGTGTCTGCATCCCACAGGACAGGGAAACGTTTTAAGGGTTTACTTGTCTAAACCATCAACTTGCTATTTTCTCTTGATGCAAACAGATAAAGTTGTTTGTAGCATGGAGGCAGACGTTTACACAGAATTCTTTGAAACAATCTGTTTGTGTCTGTTGTGGGATGAAGAATCTTTTCTCCATCTTCTTCTTCTTCAGCATGGAACGACAGAGACTTATGGTACCCCCGAGAAAGAACTGGACAGGATGGAAAACCGGACTCTGAATGCTCCCTGGGCTATTTTACGAGGAAGTGGATCCTTCTGGCTTTTAGCTAAATCTGAAGACATCATAAATTAAAACATCATTTGTGCATCATAACCTGAACATTCAACAAGTCCAGAAGGTCTGACTCCCATGAAACGGCTGGAGAGGATTAAAAATAAATAAATAAGTAAAGCTTCACTGGAAACAAGTTTTTATCGTCGATAAATAAACCAAACAGCAAAATGGAAAACGGGAAATTACGTTTATTGTGTTATTTATCGCCTTAGTGGAAAAAAAATGTGAGTAAGCTTTGAAGCATGTTGTCATCGGGAACACTGCATGGAGAAAACATTAAAACTAGAAGAATAACAAGACGTGTTTGTTAAAATATACATATAGCTCTGGGCTTTGAGCAGCAGATACAAATACATACAGACAACAAATAAAATCTTTTATCTGTCCTTATCTCCCACTTTAGCAATTTATTCATTTCCCTGTTTTACTGTAGCAGGTTTTTTTTATTTTTTTTGTGGGTCAATCTGATATATTTTTCTGTGCACATTTTAATTGTCCTCAAACTTATTTTTCAGTTTGGGACCTCTCAGCTTCTGAATATTTCTTCAGTGCTGCTGAAAACTACATCCCCAACACGTATTCAGCCCGCTAGATGATCGCACAAGATCTTTGTTTAAAATATTGCTTTTAACAATTTGGAGTTAACATTTTGTGTCTGTTAGCAAAATATCTCATGTACTCCCAGACTGATTTCAATGAAACCTTCAGGAAACAATGAATAAATACAGATCTACCACTGATCAACATTGGAGTCAAACATAGCCAAACTGCCCACCATAGTAAACTTAGTTTAAAAAATACAAAAATGGCTATAACTCTATTAATTTTTCAGATTTGCAGCTAATATTTGGTGTGGTAGTGGAAAAAAAATCCCTCACAGAATATATATTAAGTGCAATTTTTGTGCATAAAATATTTACTTAAAATTTTAACATAAACTCTAGGAGTCAACTATGTATGTCTGTTAGCAAAATAACTTCTGAAGCACTGGATGGAGTTTAATGAAACTTTAAGGAAATAATCATTTAATATAACTCTACAAATATTTAATACATGAAGATTGTCCAAGTTAAGATTGCTGCCTTTGCTAATCAACATTAATTAAAAAGAAAGGTCTTTAACTCGAACAATTTTAGAGAATTGGATCTAAAGTTTGGTGTGGTAGTAGCTGAGAGTTGGTCGCAGCATAAACTCTGAGTGTCTCATGGGGTTGTGCATGCCGATGTACAATAAACAGTCAAAGGTGACAATAAAGTGGATTCAGTTCATGGTTTCTGGGTTCAAAACTGTTAAAGTGACAGAGCTGATTTCTTTCTAGAACCACATGTTAGAGATTTAGTTTCAACCTGTAAGAGTTTCCCCACGTTTCCGAGTCATTAAAGCATTTTGTTCCTCGTGTCTCCGTCATTTCTTGACTTGGTGTTTCCTCGCCCTCAGCTTCATCCCTCGGATCCTCGGTGAGCTCGTAAAGAAACTTTAATAGAGATGAATATAAATCTGCAAGTGACAAACTCCAGTCTCTGCACAGCTGAGGGGGGGGGGGGCTGAAACTGCTGCTGTGTAAAAACCAGGACCGCCAAGGACTCTGTGACTCCAGCTGGGGCTTTGTTAGACGCCCGCAACCTCGCTGAAGGTGAGACCTTAAAGTTAAGAGCAGCTTGTGTGAACGTTTCCGAAGCATTCATACTTTTGTGATCCATTTTTCTTCCACACAACTCCAGCATCTTTCTTGTTCCACATTTTTTGTGCCATTTCAACAAATCATAAATCAAAACGTTCAGCTCTTTCAGCACAATCCTGCTGTGACTTTGGGTATTGGCGCAACTTTAGCTTTTTGAAGTACTGTACAGTATTTAGCTTTTTCTGCCATTTTTGTTTCTCATAGAAAATGAACTGAGCTCATTTTGCATCCTTCAAAGTTTTAGGTGTGTTGACAACCTTTTACGGCTCCTTTCACATTTTGATCTGGTTCAGTTTCAGCTTCCTTGTGCAAACTTTAAAAATATTTCAGCTAATTTCAGCTGTTTTGTACTCCTTTCAGATTATTTCTGCTAACTACATAATTGTTGTGCTTCTTCTAACTTCTTTCCGTTGATTTCAGCTTTTTATGCGCCTTTCAGCTAATTTATGCAAGTTTCAGTTTTTCTGCTATTTCAGCTGCTATTTAGCTGTTGTTATGTTAATTTTAGCTTGTTCATCTAATTCCACCTTTTTTTGCACTGATATAAACTTTTTTCAGCCTAATTCAGCAAAAACATGCTCTCTACTTCATTCTGGTAATTTAAGCTTCTTTTTGCCGTTTTAGATACTTTTCAGCAGTTTTATTAATTTCAATTTTTTCCATATAATTTCCTTTTTTTTTTTTTTTTTTTTTTGCTGCTTCTTTCAGCCTAATAGGACAAACATGCTCTTTTTACTTTCTTCTGCTAATTTATGCTTGTTCTACCCTTTCAGCTATGGTTCTTGGCATTTTTTTTAGCTAATTTCAGGTGTTTTCATATAATTTCAGTGTTTTTGTGGTAATTTCTGTTACTTTCAGCGTAACTTCTTCCTGCAAATTTCAACTTGTTATGCTCCTTTTTTTGTTGCTATTTCAGCTACTATTTAACTATTTTTGTGCTAAATTTAGCCTTTACAGCTAATACCATATATTTTTAGCTGATTTCAGCTCCTTCCATTTCCTTCTGGTAGTTTAAGTTTATTTGTCTTTTCAGCTAATTTTCAGCTTTTATTAGCCAATTTCCCAAATTTTGTGATAATTTCTGCATATTTAAACCTAATTCAGCAAATATGTGTTATTTCTTCTTTCTTTGCTTGTTCTTCCGTTTCAGTTCCATTTCAGCCTGTATTTATTATTATTATTTATTTATTTATTAGCTAATTACAGCTGTTTTCAGCAATTAACATTCACACTGCATTTTTGCAAGAATTAAATTTCTCTAATTAGATTTATTGTAAAGTCTATGGAGTAAATGTTGTTTTTTATTCCTAAGCTTTTCCTGGAAATGTACATTTGTCTACAAAGAGAGGAAAGAAAATTAAATAATAATAATTTATAATTAAGTGCACTGATTAAAGTGAGTTTTGCCCTGGTAATCCATTAAAATCAGCATTCATGACTTAATGATAAAAAGAGAAGACTCTAGTGAGATGATTGTATAATTTTTTTTTTTTTTGGTTTTATTTAATGTCAGTTTTAAGTATAAGCAGTTGATTATTTAATTATATGTTGAAACGTCATGAACATGGCTGTAATACATTTTTTTATTTATTCATTGCATTCAAAATGTACTTAATCTTATTTAAAATGGGTATTTAGTGACTTCTGCAGATCCTAGTTTATTTTAATAAAATGTTAAAATATAGCAGCTATTTAAAACAGAAGATGTTTAATCTAGAAACTAAATGTAATAACTGTATAAATATTGTTTTGATCATGCTGTTGTAAACAAAAATATATGAGTTTTTGCACTTAAAAAAAAAAAAAAAGTTCAGGAATGATGTTCACCTCAGGCTCAACATAAAATCTTATCAAAATGCATTTTACGGTAATTACCGGAGAAAAATGCAACAGAAAAAATTATTATTATGGTTTTTTAGATTTGTTACAATAAAAAAAAAAATGCAACAATTAAAACAAATAAGTGCAACCATGTGTCAATTATAAATTTAAAGTTTGAGATTTTATTTTTTCAGTGTCATGATTCTAGTTTCACCCACAAATCATAAAATGTGACATCATAAAATTCAACTCACCTTTCAAAAACCCACACAAGTGACAACATTTTACAACCTGCAGCCAGAAAATATGAAAAATGTTGATTGGATCCATAAAACTGCTCATTGACGGAGTTTTATTGGACGTAAAGCGTAAATACTTTGTATATTTATATTTTAAAGTACCGTATAGTGCCATGATCAAGAAGACCTTGTTCCTCAGTCTAGTGGTTCTACACTTAATGCTCCTCAGCCTCCTTCCTGAGGGGAGTGGGGCAAAAAGTGTGTGT
>JARVLU010000179.1:23236069-23253078 GCA_031762415.1 Simpsonichthys santanae | reverse complement strand
AACTCAACACATTATAGAAATGTAGTGTAGTAGAAAGTACAGATACTTCATGTAAAATGTAGTGGAGTAAAAGTCAATAGTACCCACATTTAACGCTACTTAAGTAAAGTACAGACACGTGAAACATGTATTTAAGTGCAGTAACCACTGCATATTGCCGACAGAGTCGTGACCTGACGCTCCTTCAGCTCAGCACTTCACAACACAAACGCTCTGCAGGACGCTCCATGTGCAGAGCAATGGAGCTTCACAGCCTCAGTGACCTGAAGCTGCTGAAACAGCCCAACCACCGACGGAACGAGCCAGGAGCCTTTCAGAGACAGGAACACATGAGTGAGAAGCAACGAGGTGAAAAAAACATTTGGTCACTGTTTACTGTAGGACACTAAAAATACTGAGGAGGCGATTAACGCGAGCCTCCATCACGACTCGTGTCATCTGGAGAGAGGCAGATGACTTACAGTAAGCTGTGGCGGGCAGTCGGACAAATATAGTGTTTGTTTGTGAAGCCTCGGCGTGTTGTCAGCCTCGTCGTGCTGGGGTAGTTTTTCTTTAGGGACCTATTTCCATTTATCACATTCTTTAAACTGGGCTCGACGTAATTCTAAGAAAAATACCAACCGTGAGGCGGAGTGGCCCTGAGGTCTGAGATCAACCCCACTTCGCCACAAAACACGATAAATCTGCGTTCGCTTTCCAAACACAAGAAGGAAGAATAAAAGACATATCTTTGAAAATTCGCAGTCATAAAACTTGTTCTGTCATCTCTATTTAAAGCTGAGTCTGTGATGAGAGGGAGATTAGAGTTAAGGTCAGGGTAAGCTTTAAAAACAACTCGCAAGGTGAAAATTATACTAAAGTCTGGGGCTGCTGCCTGACCAGAAAAAAGGATCAGGCTCTTAAATCCTGAGCCACGCCTCTGCAGATCAGCGGGACGTGGGCGACCGCAAACCAGGGCACGAGAAGGATCTCCTCAAAGAAACTGCAGAATGTTTCTGCTGAACAGGCTGACCAAAATAAAAAGGCATTGCTTTGGAGAAAATCACCATTGTCTCCTGGACCAAATCTGTTCTGCACATTTCAGGGAAGGCGATAAATTTGAATGCACGCATCATTTTTTTTCCTGGTTCCCTTTACCCCAAATGATCCATTATATGACAGTGAATCAGGCATGAGTGTTTAATTCCTCTTCAGATGCATCCCCTCCTCTGCACAGCGACCCCCTCCTCCCTGCACAGGATACAGGAGAGAGGGACGTGCAGGGCTGTGGTCAGCCCCTGTGTCAGAAATGACTCAATTTAAAGGTATTTAACCCTGAAACCTTTTGGAAAGCGCCATCGTGGCACAACTGCAACAAGAAAACAGGCAAACGTTTTCTACAACCGACAACCTTTTCGTTCGAGGCAACTGTTTTGATTCTGACAAACGGCGCTTTGTAAAACGTGGACAAAAAGAGAATGCGATGATTTGCAAATCTTGTAAATTCATATTTTATTTATAGAACATAAACATGTCAAATGCTGAAAATGTCAGTAAAAAAAGAAAAGGGGAGGGGGGCGTGTTCTAACATTTCATGGCAGCAATACATCTAAAAAAAATGGAACAGATTTAACGTCTTGCTGAAATATGCAAGACCATCCCCGAATAAGACTTTCAATAGAAACATGTTCTAAAACTGTATATTTATCTGTAATGATGGAGCTTTTCCATCCTTTGCCTGTGCCATTGCCAAAAACGCACCCCTATACTAACAGAGAGGCAGGCTTTTGAATTCATTCATTCAACCTTCATTTAAACAGGTTCATCCCACTGAGCCTCAGGGACTCGTTTACAAGAGAGACCTGAATTTCAACAAAGAGTGATGACGACAGTGGACAACAACAACTGTAGACAATCATAAAAGAGGCATACAAATTTAATTTTTTTTTAAATGAGAGAAAATAAAATGGTAATTAAAAAGATAATTAAAAGGTAAAGTAGAGAAAAAACAGCTAGATTGTAAGGAGGTGTAGAAAACTAAAAACAGGAACATGTCTGCATTGTACACTGAAAACAGACCAGGTAGTCCCAGTCCTCTTTATGGAAAATTTGGTTTTTAGTCCTTTGTGGATCCTTTAGGATGAAGTCCTTTGGATGAAGGATGAAACCTCTCAACATCAACAACAACAAAAAAGAAACCATCCAGATGACCTGACTGAACGTTGTTGGATTTTCTACATGGATTATTGAGCATGAACTTTGATGGTTTGAACCACTTTGGCTATGGCTGCCTCAGAGGAACTGACGGGGGAGAGGCCCCAGAAACCACCGTGTCACCAGCAAACTGGTTGACCCACTATGTTGGTGTGCTGCTTGTGGGACTCAGTTTGTTCGCAGCTCCATTGTTTGATTAAGTCCTTTGAATGAAGGACGAAACATCTCAACAAAATAAAGACCGTCCAGATGACCTGACTGAACTTTGTTGGCTTTTCTACATGGATAATTGAGCATGAACCTTGATGCTACTTTTACAGCCTTTTGTTGCCCTTCTCCCAGTTTCTTGACATGTGACACCCATCTGCTCACAGCAGACTCATGTTCAGGCTGCTGTTTAATATAGGCCTATTGCATTATATTACATTATTAGTGTTTTAACATATATCTTAGATCTTTGTATAGTTTTTTAAAAACTGTATATTTTTGCTATTTTTGGATGTAACTGGGACCTTGAGTACACAATTTCATTCCACCTCATGTACCACTTGTGATGCAAACGACAATAAAATACCTTGAACCTTGTGTTGCTGCCATTAAATTAAAAATTACCTTATTTTTTCCTAAAATTGTACCATTATTAGTTCTAATATTTAACATGTGTACTATGTGCCATGGTGAATAAAATCTAGGTTTTTACTTTTTACACAGTGTCCCAGCTTTGTCAGTTCTGGGGAAGCATTTAAGAGGAGCGACTCTTCTCAACGAGACTTTAGAACCCACTTGAGTTAAACACGCTGATGTTTTGCGAGGCCGGCCCGCACTGCGAGGCTCCCGTGGGAGGTTGAGATTAGCTAGAATGTGATGAGATGGTGACAAATCTCCAACACTCCCCAGTATCAACAATCTCATGGCGCAGCCACAATGGAGGGGGAGTTCAGCTTCGATTGGGCCGGAAAACAAAACAAAACACAAAAAACGAGAAGTGGCCAGGAAGCATGGTATCCATTTCATGCCCCCCGCCTGTTTGCCTGCCACCTGTTAGACATGATCATTACCATGAAGCGAGGGTGTAGGGGGCTAAGCCAGCCACATTTATATCAACAAGCCAGGATAAAACTGTCTAATTATCCCCCACGGCCCCTGGCTCGGCCCCCTGACTTTCCCTGCAGAGCTGATCCCATTTGCCAGCCTGGCCAGTAGCCAAACTGTGCAGGCTGGTATGTGAAAGCACATCTTAATGACAGCTCTCTTTCAGTCTCGGGTCTTTGTAATTGCCCGTGTTAGCGTATACACATAACGTGGCATCGGTCCAAGCCAACAGTTAGAAGGTCAGAACGAGGCTTAATGGTACAAGCTTGTGAATTTATTGCTGTACCTGCTCTAAATATGTTATGATTTGAACGTGCTGAGGCTCGCGATGACAACTAGGCTCCACTTTCAAAGAAAATATAGATTAAGAGCCTGAGAACTGGATTGAATGAGGGGGGTGGTCTCGTCCACAGCAGAAACAAAGCTCCCTAAAACGTTTCAGTGAGCGGGATTCATAAAAATAACTTTAATAAAACAGAGTAACTTGATTTTATTTGTGCTTAGTACTGGCTGCTGCCATGAAAGACAAAGTCACATACTGGCCAGTGTCTTAGTGTGTTGGCTTGTCTGTTAGCAAAATATTGAATGAATCACTGGACGGATTTTAATGAAACACTCAGAGATAAAGGAACGGATAAACATCTACAACTGGTCAACTTTTGGAGTTGACTCACTTCAGCTTATCATATATAAAAGGCTGTAACTCAATCAATTTTACAGATTTTGTGCTAAAATCTTGCGTGAAAGTAGCGGAGATTCAACACCAACAGATACTCTGCGCTAAGAAATCCTTCAATTTTACTTAAAACCTTCACATTAAAACAAACGGGCTATTAAGAGATTTCAGCTTGAGACAATTTTTTTTGACCATAATAATAAAACGAACAAAGTGACTCACTAAACTGTAATTTTCTAATTATTATTTTTCAAATGACATCAAAGCGGACCTGCTGCATGAGACGATCTGTCCCGAGAGCAGTTGTAGGGTGAATGCAAGCGGTTTGCACCTGTGCAAAGACTATTATCATAACAGTTTTGATGGCTACAGAGGGGAATGTGGTGGGTGGATCCAGGGCATCCAGGCCCCCATGGGATGTGGCATTAACGTCTTAATTAGGACGCGGGGGGAAGATTCAAAGTACTCCGAGATGACGAGGGACGCAGCACTGGGAAACCGGAGCTGATCGTCTTTCCGAGTTCAAGGCTAATTGCTGAAAGGGATCCGCCATGGATGTGCAGGAGAACGCGGATGGTATGTATGAAGATGACGTGGGGTCATTTCTAATAGCTGGTAGACTTGATGGCTATCTTAAGAAGACCACGTGAAGACATTTCAGTGAAATTACAATTTGTCTAAATATAGCCCAATACGTCGTTTAAATTGATAATTTATTTTAATGAGGGGTACTAACGTTCCCGTTTTGTCCCATAAAAGGCAAATTAATACTTTGCGGTCTATTTAAATGTCTTATTTGCCACGGATGACCAAACCATCCCTCATGGCGGCCTGTTTACTTCCAGGAAAGTATTTGTCCTCAAGATCTCTGATAAAGCAGCAGCTGTGGCAGATATAATTACTACAACTGGGCAGAAACTGGAAGCTCGCCTAAAGTCCTGGGCGAAGTTTGGTCGCTGCATTTAGAGTTTAGTTTACAGAAAGCCTAATGACCTGAAATAAATGGCATTAGACATATAATAGGATGTTTGTATGTTAGGCCAACTTGTAGTTGGCTGATATAGGTTACATCATTTATAATTGCACTTAGCGTTATTAGCGCTGAAGAGACTCTGGTAGTCTCAACACGTCAAAACACACATTCAAACTGTTGGATCTGCTTGATGGAATAAAGAGCTGATTAAATAAATAGATAAATAAATAAAATGAATACATCTAGGGATACTGAGAGTTTTCTCAGTCAATTCAGAATTTTGATTTTTGCAAATCTCTAACCCGCCAATTAAAATTTCTAAGAACTGCTGTAAAAAAACAGTATTTTTTCTGTTGTCTGGTTGAAATAAAGATTCGTTATGTGTTCATAATAAAATGATAATGATAATAAATCTCTTAGAACCAGGTCACACAACTATTATCTGCCTAGTAGAGCAGGCAAATGGTCCTTCAACATACTTAGCATTAAAGAGACAAATTGAAGAACAATATGTAATAAACATTAGGGTTATGAGGGGGTCCCTAAACCCAAAATGTTTGAGAACTCTTGCTCTAAAACATAAAAATCCCTTCCCACACAAGCACACACACCAACTTCACTTTATAACAATTTGTGTGAGTGTCCGAGAAAAGCCTCTAATTTCCTGTTGGACAGACCATTGAATCATTCATTCATTTGATTGAATTTAGGCACAACATATCACAGCTTGATCACCACACCACTTAAACTCTTCCAAGAGTCTCTCACAGAAAGCTGGATTTCTGTACGTCTCCAGTTCAAATGGGATCTACTTAAAAATTCTCAGTATGAGCAGTAAAGATAAAGTTTCACCAACGGCTGGAGACTATTGGCTAACGGCATTAGCAAAGGAGTCTCCAAAATGTCTGAAAATGCTTGTGGTGTTCTCAATTACTTCAGGTGATTTGTTTGCAATGTTGTCTATGACCCCCGCCCCCCAAATGGTAATTCAGTGGTCGTTTCGTTTTGACCCATGGGTCAAAATCTCAACCAAAAAAAAATTGAGCAACACATTTTTCCATAGACAGCTGAAGAGTTGTTCTGGGCATTTTGAATCCCTCTTAATTTTGTTGTGAGTGTCTCCACCCCCTCTGAAGAGCACCACAGCTGTATTTGACATCTGCATCGGAACTCTCCTCTGACAGAAAACATCTGAGGCAAAGGTCCGGGTCTGAAGACAGTGCTGGTGATAAGTAATAACTTTGGGAAAACTGGTTCAAATCTGCCTTTCTCCACTAGAATAAATCATAAATGTGGGGGTATTTGCTGCAGTGGGTCCGACATGAGAGTAGTTGGGCAATAAAGATGACGTGCACAGCCTAGAATACAGTTTTGCACGCAAACATAAAAGCTTTATTTTTTTTTATCTAGCTGCCACACAGACACATAACTTGCTGGTCACAAGCACTCCAGATTCAGTGAGACTGCAGGGAAAATTATCCTCACATCAACAAGTCCAAGATGGTTGCAGCTCAAGACCTGCAGACAGGCCTTGGTAGAGAATCCAGTTTCTGTTCTTTTTGCACTTGTGCATCTTCTGGCACCATTTTAAACACTTTACTACAGTAGCCCTAAGGTGTAAATGAACAGCATTTAAAAAAAACAGAATTACATTTGTAAAAACTGAATCACATTTGAAAAAATTGAATCACATTTGAAAAACTGAATAACATTTGAAAAAACGGAATCACATTTGAAAAAATGGAATCACATTTGAAAACTGAATCACATTTGAAAAACCTGAATCACATTTGAAAACCTGAATCACATTTGAAAAACTGAATCACATTTGAAAAAACAGAATCACATTAGAAAAAAACTGAATCACATTTGAAAAACCTGAATCACATTAGAAAAAATTGAATCACATTTGAAAAAAATTGAATCACATTAGAAAAAACAAGTGGTGTTTGTGTGTGTGTGTGTGTGTGCACGCGTGTTTTAAATTTTTTTTATACTAGAACAATGTAAACTACACACACAACGGAGGTACAGTTAGCAGGCTAGCCTTTTTTTTTTTTTTTTCATTTAGAAAAATTAGATATTTGATTGTAGCTTGACTATGATACATTCATGGAGCGAGACAACAACAAAAAAGACTTTGAGTCAAACTAGATAAAAACAATCATCAGCATTTTTTTTATTATTGTATTCCTTACAGCTGGTGGAAAATAATCTTACAGAAATTAAATAACTAAACAATAATTTAGCATAAAGTTTCATTCTAACATTCTAACCCCTAAAGGATTAAGTTAAATGCAAAAATCAATGCTGACATATTCCTGTTTTTAGTATCTTACACCATTTTATGATGTAGCATGTTTTTTTTAGTTTGGTTTTATATCACTTCTTTTACATACTTTGAATTTCATATGCATTCAATGAATGTTTATTGTTGTGTGCACAACAATGACAGGTCTAATAAGGATTCAAGGATTTTTATTGTCATTCACATCACATGTGGTACATGGAATAAAACTAAGAGGTCAAATAATAAAAAAATAGAGGTCAAAAACAGGTCTCTCTTGTAAATGAGTCATCGTGGCTCAATGAGACTAATCTGTATAAATGAAGGTTGAATGAATGAATGAATGAATAACAGCAGCAGTCAGTGAGTCTAAAGTCAAATGTTCTTGTTAGCTTATTAGAGCGAAGTGCTGACAATTGCAGCAATTCATTTCAATCCAAACCACACATATATGTCTTTAAATGATTTTTTTATTCAGTAAAACAACTATCTTATGAAATAAATAACTTTAACTGACAACATCATCAAACATTTCTTCCAGATTTAATCCTTTCAGACCAAGTGAAGTACGGTACGCTGTTCAAAAGATCATCAGAAATGGTTCCCCAGGTGGTGTCTAAGCTTTATAGAGTATAAGCTAAGCCTGCTAATAAAAATACAGGTGCTTTTGTTCCTTTCCCAAAGACTTTAGCAGACCTCTTACAGCTAACAGTAACTTATCATTTATTTATTCTTTGACTGATGAGAAGTCAGCGTTGGACAGGGCTGAGTTAGGACATCCCTGCTGTTTGTGAATCTTCATCCAACTCTGAAATGCTAGCGTGCACATTTTTCTGTTGGGGATAAAAGGATCGTCAGCTTTGAAGCAGCAGAACTGCACAGGGATAGAAAAAAAAATCATGCAATTTCCACATGAAATAGGAAGACAGGCGTCCACGGGGAGACGATGAATTGAAACTGAGGCTGTGGCTGATAGACCACAGGATGTGCCTGCAAAATTTAGACAAATCAAAATGGCTAAAAAGTCTGTTAGTGCCCATTCATTTAAACTGAACGGCTTGTTATGTTCTCTGGCCCTTGGAGGGAAGACTACAGGAAGAACAAAATGGTTTTGACATAACTTTATTTTAGTGCGCTGCAGGTTTTCTCTCCTCCCTGTGGTTTAATGTTGTATTCCACGGGGTCCCGGAAGAAAGCAGCCCAGTAAATCCGCACCGCTGGACTTAAAAATGAAATGGTATCTGAAGACAGGTGAAAAACTGAAATATAAATACATCCAGGTCTCTCGCCTGTAGTGCTGCTCTTCACAGGGTCGTAAACCCAGCCATGCAACAAAACGGCAAAGGCATTTGGTTTAAATTTAGCCAGAGAGGAAGTTGTAAGAACAAAAAACAACCAAACACCCGCTTACTTTTCAAATAATATCTTCTTTTATTTTATTAAAATTTTATTTTACTTTGAAATGAACGCTCATCAAGGATGTGTCATGTTTTTCAAGAAATAGTTCAAATCTTTTAAAATGTGGAGTTCTGCAGAAAGCGTATGAGCAGTTAATATATTACCTGTTGTAGATAGCTTTTTGAGGTGGAAATAATTCTGACAATTTTGTCTTAAAACTGCTCCAATTTCTAAAATTACTCCGCAGCTCATGCGAACAGTATTTTATAAACATATTCAATGTTGTCACTCATATATGACAGGGTTATTCACAATGAAATCTATGATTATTTGCAAGCTCAAATACCCGTGACAGCCGCTAGCTGTAGCATCTCTGCAGCAGTCTGGGTCACTTCTAACAGGAACATCACAATACAGTACAGTATCCTTCTTCATCTCCACTGTTAGGTTCCAGCTCCCTGGCGATAAGTGAAAAAATCACGAAGTAAGGAAGGTATACTATTTATTTTATTATTTATACTTTATATATTTTAAGGCTTTGGAAAGCCTTCCCTTACTCTTGCAATGTTCTAAACTCTTGAACCTATGTCATTTTAGCAACACATGCTGTACAGTACAAATTTGTAGATACTAAATTTTACTTACCAGGCTCTGCAGAACATCAGCAGCTCGGTTCATGTCTGATCTGACTCTGTTCAGTTTCTGCAGATGTACCCTGCAGTACCACAATCAATGTTATAAACTCTTAAGCCTACTAGTTTAGCAACATACAGTACTTATGTGTAGCTACTAAAGTTTACCTACCAGTGTGTCCCCACTCGGAGGTCCTTCTCATCGGCCAGTTGAAAAACATTAAAATTGTGTTGTTAAGCTTCAGATGGATCACCGGATCATCGGTCGCGCGCATCCGGTGTCTACTTGTTGCTGGCTAGTTGAAATAGATGAAAAAAATGTCTTGTTACGCTTCAGATGGATCACCGGATCATCGGTCGGTTAAAAGAGCTGGATCACCAAATCATCTGTCGGTTAAAAGAGCTGGATCACCGGATCATCTGTCGGTTAAAAGAGATGGATCACCAAATCATCTGTCGGTTAAAAGAGCTGGATCACCGAATCATCTGTCGGTTAAAAGAGCTGGATCACCGGATCATCTGTCAGTTAAAAGAGCTGGATCACCGGATCATCTGTTGGTTAAAAGAGATGGATCACCGGATCATCTGTCGCACACGTCTGGTGGCTACTTGTTGTTGGCCAGTTGAAAGTGATGAAAAAATGTCTTGTTACGCTTCAGATGGATCACCGGATCATCGGCCGTGCGCACCTGCTTGGAGGTTCACATGGGCAGGCCACCAGGTCTTGAGATTCACAGATGGGCCTGGAGGTCTGGTTCTCCTCCTGTTCTGGTCCAATTCATTGGGTTTAGTGCGTCTTCTCTAAATTCGCCGGGCACTAAGCAGATCAAAACGTTACCTCTGGTTTTGTCAGCAGAAGGAAATGGGAATTCTGAGCGGGACCCTGTTGCCTTCTGGTAAATGTGGTCATTATGAGTTAGAATACAGTGGAGGATCATTGAGAGAAAACTACAAAATAGTAGCACCTATCCCAACTATTTTATTTTTGCCATTAACTTTTTCACAACCACATGAGTACAGTGAGACAGTATTACGTACAGTCCACAGTCGTGTGTCTTGTACAATTGTTTTGTCCAATATTTTGGACTGTACGCCCACAAACCGTGATAGAACGAGTCCGCAGAAGTCGAATTGCGAAGTAACGAGGCACTACTGTATTTCTGCTGGAATAACAAACTAATGTAATAGTATTTGTATGAAATGGAAGGAAAGGTCTGTGACTGGAGCTGTTTCAAAGGTTTTATCCGGTATATTGCAGGGCTGCAAAGTTGGGGACTAGTTGGTGGCTCGTAATTGTGAAAGAAATTGTGAAAAAGTTCATCTTGTGCTCATGTTGCATTCAATAAACAAGCAAAAACAAGTAAAAAAATATAGTTCTTATCAACAAAATCTAACAAAATCTCCACCAACAAATCCTTCTGAATTTCCTACAAGCTTTTCATTCTCATAGGGGTGATCTTAATCAGGCTACAAAGTAACTTGATGAACCCCAAATGTGTGCAATGGAAAGATAAATACAAGTGTAATAATTGCTTTAAAAGAATCCAAAACATTATTTATTAGTTTATACAGTCATTTTCTCAGAATCCAGCTGACAGCACAATAAATCAGGAAGTAATCTAACTCAGGCGAGCTCCATTTACAGATAATTTTCAACTTCTTGTACAATTTCCTTAAATGTTACGTTTTTTTTTTTTTTTTGAAAGACGCATGAGTAAAATTAAAATGTTTTCCGCAGCAATTTGCTACGGTGTCACTGGCATTTCAGCGTATAAATAAAATGTATGTGGTGGGTAAAAACTGCACAGAGTAAGAAAATAGCAGCATCGTCATCTTTAGGCCGAGTCCATTATTCTTTACTTAAAGGTAATCAGTGGGGCTCCCTCCTCCGCAAATTTCACGACACAATATTTACATATCTGCTTTAATCATTGCTGTTCATTTATTTTCACCCTATTAACATCAACATCCTGGAGTATTACCAGCTGGCTGAAAGAATGTGGAATAAAATAAAGACTCCACTACAGTGAATTGCTTTGGTATGAGGAATTTCTAAACCGATGCACTTGCCAGCAGGAAGCTCCAGTGGATTTCGCAGGGTTCAGCAGATCGTGCAAAAACGACAATCCGAATTGCATCCTGACCTAAACGTTTACCAAGCCGAAAGATAACAGGGGTCCTGGCATAATAATCTCTGAACAAGATGTAAAACAAATGTGCAGAAAGGCATAAAAACTACCATGAAACCCAAGTGTTTCAGTCTCCAAACAGGCCATGACCGTGGACCATCTGTTTTTTCCTCGTTACGTCGGGGAGTAGAGGCCTGCAGCGATGCGTAACCTCCATAAATATTACCGATCCTCAGAGACGTCCCCCAATTTGTCCACTGGTGATTCATCTGGGAACTAATAGTGGAAGACAATAAGCAGCGAGCGGGGCCATGTGAAAGACATCAGTAAACATGTGTGTAAATCACACTGACCCAAAGCGACGGTTGAAAAAGTCTCTTTCCACAAAAGTCATCCGGTTGGATGAGCGCACGGCTGCTGGCAAGCTAACGCCCAGGCGATTCCCAGATTCCTGATGTTTTGGCTCGCACCATTGACGAGAGCTTCTCCTTCAACTGACCTTGCAAGTGGTTTTCCTTTTGCAGCCTGACAGCGCTGTTGGTTCCTGTCAATCAAAAACAACGCAGCTAAAGATCGTTTGGATTGAGGAAGATGGGCTCGGTCACGTTGCAACATAAAATACACATCCTGTTTTTCTTCCTCGAACTCAGCTGTGTGAATGATATGTACTGTAAATATAATTAACAGACAAATAAACACTTCTGAATTAAACTTTAGGTCTGAATGTGAGCTGCATCTTCTAATCAATGACAACCAGGGGTGACTGGATACAAAGGTTTTATACACCAAGCACAAGTACAAATACCTCATTTTGCATATTTACAATGAGTACTGATACTGAGCTAGTACTTAAACTTTACACAATGACATTTGAATCACATTTCTTTTATAAAGAACATAGCAAATAGGCTGCTCTCATCTGTTTTTATTTTAAAATATCTCTAAACTATGGGCATTATTTACATTTTTTGCCTTCTTTTACTTGCAAAGTGATAAAGGAAATGATGTCACCAAGGATAAAAGTGTATAGGTCTGAAGTTACTGGTGTAAATAATGTTGTGGTGGCTTGGACTTGGCCTACCTCAAGTTAGTAGAACAAGACATGATCAGCTTTGAGCAAAAGTGGTTAACAAGTTATAAAAAAATGTATATATTGTGAGGTTTCCAGCTTCTTCCTTTCACAGGTCCCTGGTTCTTGAGGCAGAGTTAATGAGTCACAGCTGACAGCCATCTCCACTAATCAGGACTATATGAGGCCGCTGGCGTCTTCATTCAGTGCTGAAGCATCATGGAACCTGTGCTCGCAGTGTTTTTGTTCTGATCTTGTTCATACTTGCCTTGTGAATTTCTCCTCGTGCTTCTTCAGGCCCTGGTCCTCCTGCGCCTCACGTCCTGGATTCTTCTGGCTGTCCCGTGGATCCCTTATGCTGAACTTACCTGGATACAAATACTTTACCTTGTGGGCCTCCTCAGCTGCTCCTCCACTGACTTATCCACCTCCACGCTCCACCCGTGTCCCATCTGTGAACTCTTGGACCTGACTCTGATCATCTCTCACAGAGCCACCTCACCCCCTCTCACTCAAGACTCCAATCCACAGTCCTCACATGCTTATCAAATCTCCGACCCTCTCCTTTCCCCTTCCAGGAACCCCCAGTGAGTGCCACCTGTAATGAGACTGTAAATAAATTATTGTTTAAGTCTTTTTCTGAGTCTGTAATCCTTTAGTCCGTTTCTCTGGGTAACCACCTCCGTGTGTGTATCTTGTTGGTACAACAAGCTGTATTCAGATGAATAACTTACACAAGTGAAGTAACCTCTAAACATACAACCTTTATTTATCTAGGTAAATCTCATTGAGCCTTGGGGACTCATTTACAAGAGTGACCTGATTTTAACAAAGAGTGATGACGTGGATAACAAAGTCAGCAATAGCAAATCATAAAGGATGCGTACAAATTGAGAATAACAAGTGAAAATGGTATTAAATGTAAAATAAATAAATTTAAAAAAGCTATGCTGTAAGGCGATTGTAGAGAACTAAAAACAAGAACACGTCTGCATTGGTTGTTTCCATGAGCTTTGGGCGTTTTTTTCTTAAATCTTCTGATAGTCCAAGTATAATTGCTAAAGAAAAATGATTTATGATAAAATACTTCCACATTGGCTTTACTTTTCAGACCCAGAGGCAATTTATAGATTCCTGGGACAAAAGGATTTGAATTTGTTGAGCCCATCAGTTCTCAGTTACAGCTGCCACACTATTTCAAAATGCATTTTTTTGTGTGTGCGTTGTTTTTTGGTATTGATTAACATAGTGACACATATTGAATTTTGGATGTTTCTTTTATAAAATAAGACAATATAAAACACTTCATGAGTCTACTGGAGGGATTTCAATGAAACTTGCACAATGTAATCTTTTAATCTAATTATTTGGACCCAGCCTAATTAAAGATGGCTGCCACAGCTTATCATTAGCAAATGTAAAAATTGCTGAGTCAGTCAATTTTACAAATACTGAACTGCAGTTTTGCGTGGTAGTAGCTGAGAGTCAGTCCTATCATATCTTGGCTTAAAACTTTGACATGCAAGCTAGCTGTGATGTGGTTTTGAGATTTCTACCATAACACTTTTCTGCTTCCTTGAGTGGCAGGGTGGCACTAATGACCATCAGCTGTTCCTGATCCTGGCTAACGAGACCTCCTGCTTTTAAGGCCCTCTGTACCAGTAGGTATCCACTGGAACATTTCATGCCTAATGGTATTGGTGACAGCCACAGAGAGACTTACCTAGTATTTGAACGTACTAACCTCCATTTTCCTTGTACTCTTCAGTTTCCTGGAGGCCTGTGATCATCATGTCTCTGTGTGTATCAGTGACTGGCACAACTTGCAAACTTGTAAATCAAAGCCTGTACGCTAACATTACCCACATATGCTGCTATTCTATAATATTGTAAAAGACTGTGTTTGAATGAATGAAGTATAAAAAAAACTTTCTTCCTTTTCTTCTTGTGATATTTATTTATGGCTGGCAAACATCTTCCTTCCTCCAAGTTTCTTTTATGATTTGTTCTTTGTTTGACTGCCCCTAGTGGTCTGGAGCACTTCTGTTTTGTGGAGCAAGTTTGCAGTTGTTTTCAGTGTTTGCAGTTGTTTTGCACCCGTTAGCCACAGTGGTGTAATCCTGAGGCTGCAGGTTTGAGCCCAAGTTGTGTCAGGAAGGACATCCTGCGTAAAATAGTTGCCAGATTGCAGATTCACTTTCTGTGGCAACCCCTGCAGAACTGGGAAGCCAAAAGAAAAACATCTGGACTTCAGAAAATAATCTTTTAATCTAAACGCACATGCAAAACTGTTGTCTTTGCCTTGGTAGTTTTTGTAAATTATAGTTTATGCTAATTGCCCATAAGGAGTAAATTGCAGTTTCAGCAGCTGACATTTTAACACTGAGCTGTAAACACCCATGCGCAGGACAAACGTCGTCCTCTTATATCAGCATCCATCTAATCTGTATGCAGTGACAATTTTATGGTGCTCATAAAAGGCTCACAACTGCCCTTAAGCCCACTGTATTTTCAGGAGACGTTTTGAAAAGGCTTAAATTACACTCGAACAGCATCAGAATGAATGGATTGGCAGCAAAGCCCTGTCCCCCCACCCCCCGCCTTTTAAACAAGAAAAAAAAAAAAAAAAAAAAACAGTTTAAACACAGGGAATTTTTCTCTGCTTGGCTGTGCCAAAGGCAGGAGGAGAAAATCAACTCCATTCAACTATTTGTCAACTCCCTTTAGAAACATTTAATAGTAATAAAATTTATGGCTCCAGTTTCCAAAGGATACTGCCAGCGAAGTTCATCTCTTCAAAAGCGGCTGTAAATGCTACCATTGTTTCACATCTTGATTTACGACTCAGTTTTTTTTTTTTCACTGAGGTCTGAGACCGTTAAAGCCCGTAGGAAGGATATGAGCATAATGTATGCCCTATTAGCAACCAACGTGCTGATCAATTTGTACATGAAATCAGCTCAGTACAAAACGGAAAATGAAAAAGATGCTTTCTCCTGTCTGGATGAGTGATGAAACTACCAGGCGGATTTCAGGAATCTACTGGAACCAGAGCGCAGATTGAGTTACCATATGTTAGAGATGTCTCAGGGAAGTTTACAGCATGAAATCATATGTCATGTCTGTCAGCTATGTTGTTATTGCTTCTTATTTTGGTTAAAATTACCATTCTTTGGGTGTGTTTTAGAAGACGAACAGAACAATAAAAATGATTGGAGGGATCATTTTGGGATTTTAGGTGGAGGCGAGTCATTTCTTCACTCAGACTTTGGTCCATTTCCTCATACTTCAGCAACTATTTTTACAGTTTTTTCCATTACTGTATAATTCAGGAGATATCATAAAATCTGTTAGTCATACTATGGATCACAGTTCAAAGTGTAAACCTTTTACTGGACAATGTGGACTTGAGCATAATAAGGTAATTAAATGTGACGTAGTGGAGGTGGGTTTGAAAGGGGAAAAGGGATTCGTGGTCAGAGTGAGTTATGGACCATCAAGGAGCAGTAAAATCCAGTGATGAATTAGTATGTATTTTGAGTTTTTTCCCTCTTTTTCATCTTGACACGAGGAAGGAAATGCTTTTTGTTTTCTTAAGGATGTGCAATTTTCCCGTCTCAAATCCTCTAATGAATCCTCAGGCCATCAAACGGAGGATTTAAAGGCCTTTGGCAGTAGTTATGGTTCCCTGCAGAGTCTTCCTCATGGTTCTGAGGGGAGGGAGCCCAGAGGGAGGAAGACCAATTTGTGGGGAAAGAAAAAGAGATATTTAAACAACGTTTCTAAAAGGAGCTGTTATCATGTGTCTTACTCTTATATGTTTCAGCTACTACAGATATATTGAACATTACTTTTGTTTTTTAAAAAAGGCACATGATTACATAACTAAAGTAAATTGATTTTGCCACTGAACAAACTGCAATCCATAATTTTGCAGAAGTTTCTGCACAGTATAATTTTACACAATGTAAGTTTTCCATTACACAGTTATACCAGTAGAAGGTACAATGATATTCCTGCTTGAAGTTCCCCATGCAAGCTGCACTGGAATGACCGTATTTTCCAGCGTATAAGTCACAGTTTTTATCCTAATTTGCATGCCCTGCGACTTATAGGGCGAAGCGACATATTATATGGCTTTTTTCCCCATATTTTTAGACACATTTTTTGGCTGAGATATGACCATTTCCATTCATTCTGACTAAATAAATTGAGCAGTACCACCTTCAGCCGCTAGGGGTGCAGTACCACTTTTGGCCGCTAGGGTCCACCGACCGTTCCCAGCTCATGTGTCCGACGGCAGCCTCCTCTGCTTGGACTAACTCTGTGGCAGCCCGGCCTCCTGCTCTCTGGAGGTATGAACTACTGAACCACAGGACAGATTTTCATGAAACAAAGTAATTACTGAAAGTAATTGAAAAGTGAAAAGTAAAGTAATGAAAGTAATTACTGGGTGGACTTTTACAAACTGTTAGCTGTAGGAGACGTTTGGGCTAAAATTCGATTTATTTATCATTTATTTTCGCAGCGCGCGACCGTTTGGAAGACATCAAAGCCAAA
>JARVLU010000179.1:23132082-23149283 GCA_031762415.1 Simpsonichthys santanae | reverse complement strand
AATTTCCACAAATGAATTTCTCAGCCCCCCCCCCCCCCCCCCCCACACACACACACACACACACACACCACCATCAAAACTATGCGTTTCTGTGAGCACAAAGGAGAAAAGAGACAAAAGGAACCAGAGCTGAATTAGAAAATGCACGACAGCTCATGCATCTTGGTCAATCTAAGCAGCAGAGCAGCTGGTAACGTATGAAATCTCATAATGTTGATGTCTTTGTGCTGAAATACCCACGATGCAGCACACCGAATGCCATGAGGTTTAAGTAATGATGCTCACATGCTGCTGCTTTTGCATGCTGCAGCCTAAATGAACCCAAATCTGCCTCTTTTCTTCACAGTCCACAGATGAAGACCGCACGTCAGACTCGTGTAATTGGTATTACTTCTGTGATGCTGAACCTTTTACTTTGAGACAAAAGAATCCCACGACGGGGACGAGGCAGCGGTTCAGCTGAAAACTGGCTTCATGGTCATGCGTGAGGAATTCACAATTTTTTCCAAAAAAACATTTAATTCCTGGAAACGAGGAGAAACGGTAAAATCATAAACTTGATGTTCTCTGAAAGGTCCTAAATTGTCCCTGATTTGGTTTTAAGGATTCAGCTGCATGTGAAGCTGACTGGAATTAAATGCTGCTTCTCAATACAAACCTGATGAAAAGAATGCCCAGATATGAATGTTTTTATCAAACTAAAGGCTAAACTGTGCAGCTCCTTACTACAACATAATCTCAGGCAGTTTATTTCCTCGGTGTACGTGAAAACCAATTTTCTTCTCCAGCCACAGTCCACCAGTTTTATTGTTGCTTCTTCCGGCAGCAGCTGTTTTATTTTGGTTATGTGGGATAGTCTCTGGAGGGTGTGTACATGTGCTATTAATGTATACAGCAGGAGAGCTCCATTACTAACGCTTCCATCACTGCGAGAAGTTTATGCTGCTTAGATTACAAGATTTACCACCAAACATAATCTGTTACCGTTTGATGTTTGTTTGGCGACGAGGATAATTCATTGTCATCTTTCATGGAGGATGTTTCTGTATTTGTTGTTAGTTTTGTGCTTCTTGTTGTTTGAAACTTCTGTGATTGTTACAGCTGATAACTGAGGTCTCCTTTACATTATTGCTAAAGCGTGCGACTGCACCACCTCTCAGTCATGACATCAGTGCTGAGCTTTATTACCAAATACAGGCAGCATATTAAAGTAATAAGCCAGCTCTTTTAGAGTGAGCTTCTGTAGAAGAGTAATAAACACTATCTTACCTGTTGGGGAGCTTAGCTTGAAGACTGACACTCTGTCAGGACATCCTTGCTGCTTTATGGCTGATGGGTCTTCTGAAGGATAACAAGGCAAAGAACATCTGGACAATAACAATTAAGTCAACGTGTGTTTTCAGACCATTTGTAATTTCACTTACATGCCTTTTTTTTTTTGGCGTTTTTTTCTTCACATCCTATCTCCCCTTAAAGTGCACAGTAATTATCGGCATATTGTAAAAACTTGTAACAACGAGCCATCAGACACCAGCTATGTTGTATGATCTGTAGACATTGACAAAAAGGAGAAAGAACTGGAAGTGTCAGAAATGAAGATGTTGAGGTTCTCCTCAGGAGTGACAAGGATGGATATGATTAGGAATGAGATCATCAGAGGTACAGCACAGGTTGAACAACTGGGAGATAAAAAGTTAGAGGCCAGACGGAGATGGTTTGGACATGTCCAGAGGAGGGACAGTGGGTATACTGGTAGAAGGATGTTAGAAATGCAGCTGAAAAAGACAAAAAGATATGCAGAGAGGACATGGAGTTAATTGGAGTGAGGACAGAGACGGAGGAAGATGACTTATGGCTGACAATTTTATTTTTGACAACGTTATTGTAATTGTTTGTCATAGGATTAGATTAAAAATACTTATTAGTACATTGTTAGCTACTGAGATTATTAAATGATCTAACAAGTAGTTTATGTGTCATTTATTTACAGTATTTCTGGACTTTTTTCCCAGATTAACCCAAACACTGAGCAGATCAGCTTCCTTTCATTAGTAACTGATCAATCCCATGCTTTTTTTAAACTCTTTTTCCTCAACTGTCCATTAAAGTGCAGCATCATGATAGTTATTCAACAGTTCCCTGGTTTGTTTTATTACTTAGTGTTTCTGTGCACCTTCAAGTAAAATGAAGTTCTTCAGTGGTTCCTCATTTAGAATTGTTTCCTTCTGCATAACGAACTCTCTGATTTACTGTTTGGGACATAACTGTGAAGAAACAAGAAACTACAAAGTACCTCAGTTTCATCATTTTTATTTTCCACTTAAATTCCACGAAAAAAGTAGCTATTAGTAGGTAGTGAGGAGTTCATATGGATTACAACATTTTTCTGAGTCATTCTTCACTAACTGCAACTCTAACACCAAACAGAACACAGTGTGTTTACTCAAAGTTAGACAAAATGTGTATAGGAGTTGCTGTATTACAAATAAATGTACAGATTTATACGTCCTTAAGCTAAAGGTTCAGCTTGTAGCAGGGACATGGTGTCAAAAATGGAAATTATTTGTAATGAATGAATAAATACCGTTCTGCACCACTCAGTGTTTGGATCAGCGTTAACTAATCAACATAAAATAGAATATTATACTCTATTATAATGTAATATTTAAGCTAGCTGTCTGAAAAATAATTATATTTTTACATGATACAGAGCAGGTTAAGGTACTCATAAAAAACAATAATGCCAAGCAAATTTTCTTTGTTTTTGGACAACTGCTCAGAATTATTTATCTCTAATCGTCCAGTGCATTAAAAAGAAATTATTAGAAACAATGACTGTCTTTCTTGTTCCTGATAGATCTTTGAACCACTTCCTTACAGAGAAATAGAGTTAAATTCTGAATAGATTGAAATGTTAAGAGATAATGAGCAAGTTCAAGAATAAAATGGATTACTGCATTAAAACAAGCCCAGTCTACAAGAATTCTCAATGGGATTAACCTGTCTAAATAAAGGTTGAAAGAATTTTTAAAAAGCGCTTTGAGAATCTTGATGATAGAAAGGGGCTATATAAGTACAGTTCATTTACCATTTACCATGTACCATGTATAAAACAATGTTTACTAGAACAGACATGTACTTTTTCAGTTGGAGTTTTTTAAGAGGGCAGCAATCCATGATGTTCTCAATGCCTTTACTTTACTTTTTTGGTTTGTTTGTTTGTTTGTTTTACTAAGACTGTTTGAAAATCTACTAGCAGCAGGTAAGATACTGATAATTCATATCTTTTTGAGCCCTGCATTAAAATATTTACACCCCCCCACTTGAAGAGCTGTCTTTGTCCATTTGCAAATTGTTGGCTCCCCTCAAACTGCTGTTTGCAACTAGACTTTTTTCATGTTTCTCAATAAAACCACTTTTGTTAAAGCTCATATGTTCTGTACTTTATGATGTGCAAAAAAAAAAAAAAAAATCAACTTCTACATTCTGACAGAACTCAACACTGGAGTCACCTGCGTGGTCTCTGTGAAGATAAATGTTAAGTTTGCTGAGTATAGTCTGAGGTTTCCTTATTTCCTCTTTTTGGAGCTTATCGTGGCTCGCAGATGTCGTTTTAAAGAGAACAGCTAAATGAAACACCTCTCTCAGTGAATAACAAGATCAACTGTGTACGGCCGCTCATGTCAGATTAAACAACAAGGCTTTTTGACCCTTTCTTTTTTTGTGTGTGTGTGCTGTCTTTATCTCGCCACATCAGATGTTATCACTTAAAGAGAAAAACACGATCTAAAGCTCCTCATTCTGGCGTATAACCAGAATTAGTCAGCAGTGAGTTCCTTCTACAGTGAAGTTTTTCAGAAAAGTAAGGGGAGACGGCTGAAGAGTTGGTGGTAAAGTATGATAGAAGTGTTTGTACTACCCAGGAGACAAAACCTCTTCTCTAGTTTCCACTCTGAAGCTGCCCCTCATTAACTTACATTGGACCCATCACACTTCAACTTGTGTGGGTTTTTTTTTTTTTTTTTTTTTTAGTGTTAATGCTCCAGAGAACACACACTTCTAACAGATACGGATGGATTATCAGGGAATTCCTTTTAGGAGGAGGCGAGGGCGAGAGCAGAAAAATAAATAAAACGTCACTCGGGTTTGTCTTGGGCTTGTTCTAAAATAAACAGAGCCGAGGCCGAGAAACCTGCTCTGGGTTCTGCTCGCTGCGTCTGAAAGTGTCTCGAAGCCACGACAACCAGAGGTGGGACGCACGAGTGACAGCGAGCAGGTGATTTTATTTTATTTTATTATTTTTTTTAGAAATCGCTGCTCAGTTTCACATCCTTCAGTCCCACTTCCTTTAAACTGATTTAGCAGACAGATTCAGACGCAGGTGAGAGCTCATAATTACTGGGCTTGTTCAAAGCTGTGTGGTTACAGCCAAGTCGCATTTATCTCGCCTGTGAGAGAATTCGATTCCATAAGGGTCGCATTCATGCAAAGCACTCAGCTCACTGGGACTCTCTTGCTCTGCTTTGCGTCTCGGTGTGCGTAATGTTTGCACATATTTAAGTGCATGAAGAAGAGTGTGAGAGCAGGCCCTGTAACCCATATGAGCAGAGGGTGAGAGTTCAGCTCCTGTAGGGTTTGTTTGGGAATATATGACACTGCGCAGCTGGCCCAATCATCTGCACATAACTGACTATAAAACTTTCCTGAGTGTCCGCAAAGCCAGCTGCATTTATCAGTGAGAGATGGAGTCGTTCCCACTCCGGTCGGTTGGAGGCCTCGGCCCCCCCGGGTCTGCTGCTCCTCTCCCTGCGGCCCTCATCAGGAACTCCTCTGCTCAATCTGCTACGTGTTTAAAAATCCCAATATGTGAGCGAATGGGAATTTGCTTCATTTAGATGTTTATTCGGAGCTCAATCGAACCAGATAAGTTACAGCTCTTGAAAAAATGAACATGTTTTGAGCGTGCTATCTGTGAGGGGCTTAATAAAAAAAACATAATTCTGTTAATATCAAAGTTCATGCTCAATAATCCAGGTAGAAAATCCAGCAAAGTTCAGTCAGGTCACTTGGATGGTTCCTTTCTTTGTTGAGACGTTTCTTCCTTCATCCAAAGGACTTCATCAGTCCAAGGAGCCACAACAAACGGAGTCCCGCAAGCAGCAAACCCACATAGTGGACCAACATTTGCTGGTCATAAGATGGTTTCTGGAGCCTGCCCTCTCCCCCGTCAACTCCTCTGAGACAGCCGTAGCCAAAGTGGTTCAAAACATCAAAGTTCATGCTCAATAATCCTGATGAAGTCCTTTGGATGACGGACGAAATGTCTCAAAACAAAAAAGAAACCGTCCAGATGACGTGACTGAACTTTGTTGGATTAGTGGATCAATTTAAAACAGACTCATAATCGAGTAAACAATAATAGACAAGCTCAATAAAAAGTTAAAGTAAACCTTATATTTGACTGACCACTGAAGACGTTTTAACACCGGGCTGAATAAAAGCTTATTTGTTCCTTTCCCCTCTCTGTTTGATAAAAATGTGATTTTAATTTCAAGTTGGAGTTTTTTTTTTTTTAGTTTTAATCAACCTTCATCTAAACATACATTTAACTGAAAGTAGCATTCTCTGAAAAAAACAAAAAAATATATACCACTCGTCGGTTTGCACGTCAACATTTTAAACAAAGATCCGGATTATGTTTTGGGAATAATGCTCAGCTACTACCAAACCAAATTTTAGCTCAATATTTGGGTTGGGTTCCATGTTGCGCAATGGTCAATCATTGCTGTTTGTGCAGTTTCAACAACTTGCTCTGCTCTGTCTTTTGTCTGGCAACATTTAACTTTATGCACCATTTTTCACTTTAATGTTAAAAATAAATTAAAAACTGGTGTTTGACGAAAACAGCTTGTTGTGTTAGGGACCGTACGTGGCAACAGGGACACCTCATGTCTCGTATATCGGTAAAAAAAAAAAAGTTCAGTTCGTTTTTTTTTTTTTTTGTTGTTGTTGCTGCCTAACAGACCGTGCATGATGGCCCACCACTTCACTTCCTTCTCTTCCTTCCCGCTCTCCTCTGACACACAGTTGACCTCGGGCTCACGACATCCATCAGGTGATCATTACAAGTTTGAGGTCACGACCTGCACACTCCAGTCGCTACACCGCTGCTTCTTCCTGCCGCAGCCCGGCACTGCAGAGAGATCCTCAACATCCCCTCACTCTGAACAAAACGAAAGGGAATCGGCTTCTTAATGTTTCCCCTGGTACACGCTCGTGTACAGAACCATAAAGCGATCCCGTGTGACGGCAGGAAACAGCCACAGGAAATGGAGATGCACTGCGTCTTCTCGAGTGCCACTTGAAGTTATTTATTTAGACAGATTTCACTTTTTTTAATGGGGATCCCCATTCTTCCACTCTCCTGCTGAATTCCCAGCGTCTGGGAGATGGAGGCAAAAGTTGTGTAGCTACAAGAAGGGATGGATCCCTTCGCTTAGACCCCCCCTCTTCCTCCAAACAAAAACCCATGCAGGGAATCCAATTAGTTAATCTCACCCCGACGCACTTCGACTTGTTTGCAGCAGAGATACGCCATTCCTTTGTGGATCATCTCATAACAAGCTGTCAAGGGACAGGGGGTGGGGGGGTCAGAGAAAGTCAGGGTTGCTCTGAGTGTGGCTATTGATTATGAGCCTTAAACAGACATCTGGCTTCCATTACAGCGTGTGATGGGCTCCTCAGCAGCAAGCAGCAGAGGCCACACGACGCCCAGACGCATGCTGTTATTACTACCAGTAGGATGAGTACATGAGGACTGAGTGATGTGTCATCTGAAGCCAAAACAGGTTTATTATGGGTTTTCACCATTAAAAAGAGCTTTAAGGTCACCTGTCTCACTGTTAAACAACATATTCTCATTTTAGTCTTTGTTTGCAGCTAGCTTAGACTTTTTGTCTCTTTTGCCTTTGATGAAGACGATCGCTCTTACCCTCCCTCCCTCCTGCTTTTTTTTTTTTTTTTTTTTTTTGCTGTCTTGACCTGTCAACCTCAGAGCCTCTCTTTCACATCTTCTAAATCTAAAATTATTATGGATTTGGTCAGCTGGTCCCTCAACGCAATTGATTTAAAAAAATCCACCAGACGACAGGGTGTTGGAGAGCCCTCATGCCCTGAACGGACCCTCGCAGTTGAGTATGTCATGGATTCCTGGAATGAGTGGAAGATGATGTGTCTATCTGTGCTGTCCGTGGAGGACGCAGAAGATGTGTACATTATTGGATTTATGACAACAGGGTTTCTACTTTTTGGAATCAGCGGATACCTTGGATATCGACAAATTAGGAAGACGTCGGCAGCTGTTTTATGAACCTTTATTTAACCAGGCAAATCCCATTGAGATCACAGATCTCTTTTGCAAGAGATGCCTGGGTCTGAAGGCAACATGCATGTTTCTTGGTCTGTGGGAGGAAACTGGAGTACCCGGAGAAAACCCACGCAAGCATTGAGAAGAACATGCAAACTCCACAAAATAAAGACGACAGGTCCAACTGGGGATTGAGCCCAGGACATTTTTGCTGTGAGGCAACATTGCTAACCACTAAGCTGTCATGCTTACAAGTTTTAGCCATGGTAAAGCTGCCATCCTTATGTGAAGGATGGCAGCTTGAAGGATTCAATCTTGGAGAATGCTGAATCGAGCACAGACCAGGAGGAATGCCCACTGATTCGGGTTGTTTGGATTCGCCATTGAGTACTAGTAGAACTTGAAGGCAGACAGAAATCAGAGTCTGCAGGCCCAAACAATTGTTTATCTGAATTTGGCCTCCCCGCTGGCCTTGGACAAGCCAACTTATCTCAAATTGCTCCTGGAGGATACAAAAACTAGAACTCTGCCTGCACCGCTCCCGATTACATCTGTGGCCTCATCAGAACCATGATGCTGATAGACACTGTACCATTTTATCAGAACTTTGGAACTTCCTGGAGTGTTTATGGATAACGCACCGGCTTTGTTGAACTCTATGCAAAAATGTATTATGAATCATTGTATGTTGCAGCTTTATGTTGCGAGGTCTTTTTTGCATCTTTTAAACTGTTTCTCAGCCAGGACATGGTGTGACATGATTTTTTTTGGGCTTCCTCCACCTTCGTTTCTCTTTTTCTCATCTGCCTGTATGTTGTATGTAACAGGTCTCTCCTGTACATGAGTCTTCAAGGCTCCATGGGAATTCACTTATATAAATAAAGGTCTAATAATAATAATTTTGTCCATTTTAATTTAATTTTGTTTGTTTTGGGATCTGGCTAATGCTTTACTCACTAAAATTACAATAAAATAACTTTCCAAATACTGTACTTCATTTTGTGGCCCTTCAAGCTCAATCCCTCAGAGTTCTGGGTGGTTGAAAAATATTAAGTTATACACAACAAATGCAGGCGGCTCAGTTGGTAGAGCTTTTGCCTCTCAGCAAGAAGGTCGCTGGTTCAAATCCCAGTCTGGGACCTTTCAGGGTGGAGTTTGCATGTTCTCTCCGTGCATGCGTGGGTTTTCTCTGGATATGCCAGTGTCCTCCCACATACCAAAAACATGCATGTTAGGCTGATTTGGTAACTCTAAATTGTTCCTAAGTGTGAGTGAGAGAATGAATGGTTGTCTTGTTTGTCTCTATGTGTCCCTGTGATGGACTGGAGACCTGTCCAGTGTGTCCCCCGCCTCTCGTATAGTGACTGCTGGATACTGGCACCAGTGACCCTTGCGACCCTAAAAGGAAAGAGCAGGTAAAAGATAGTGGATGGATGGATAACAATTGCAAAACTACATTTAAAAACATCAGGAGAAAAACATGTGAGTTTACATAAAACACATTGGTACAAATCTACATTATTGTCTCATCACAACTTTTTCACAGCTGAATGAAGTCTGTAAAGTGGAAAAAAGCTATTTTCTAACCAACAACTTTCAGTTACTTGACCAAAGTGTCAAAATCCTTTCCCGTGAACCGACAACCATCTGTCTCTCACGCCTGCTCTCCTCGTCTTGCAACACAAATTATATATCTCCCACAGACATCTTTGTAACCACTTGGTTACAATGACACAGACCTCTGTGACCACAAAAAGTGAAATGCAAGTTGCCACTTTTTCTCTTCTGAAGCCTGTTGTTCAGAACACGTGTTCAACCTTACAAAGAGCAGATTAAGGTAAAAACTGTTCCTGCCATGTCATATATCACAGTGACAAGATGGAGATTATTGACTTCACTGGTCTAAACATCAACGCTAAGTGATTTAGGACTTGCTGTCAGATGAGGAGTTTTGTGTATTTTACTTGCCAAGAAGAAGAAAAAAACTATTACCATTTAACCCAACGATGCAGACTGTGAGCGTCACGGTGATGATACTTCAATACAACGAGGCAAGATGAAGAGTTGTTGTGACTTTAATGTCCATGTTTGGGGGGAGAGGGGGCACATTGATGAGGTGGGAGTGGGTCGTGTCATTAAAGTGGGAAACACTAACAACACTAAATCACCCTGTAAGTTAAACTAATCAAACGGTGTGCGCGCACACACAGACACAAACAGACACATGTTATGACTGAGGGGGTGCCAGATAAGTTTGTGTTTTAGTGGACAAATGGGTTCCTGAGACAAACCAGAGAGAATATCCTCATTAACATTTATTTTTTTAATTTATTAATTTTTAATTCAGATACTTGAACGTGGAGTTCTGAGTATGTTATTAACAATTAATATCTTACCTGCTGTAGATGGGTTTGGGGGTATAATCTATTTTTCAGTGCATGGAAATGCAGACATGAACTGTTATGAATTGACAGTAAAATGTCAAAAATTGACTTTTATTTAAAGTTAATAACATCATGCTGAGGGACGCAGAAGGAAGAACTCTGAAGTCCTGAAATCAGTGCCAAGATTGAAGTGGACGTTAAAGGGAAACATTATGTTGACAAGAGCTGTGTTGAATACAAACTTTTACTCGAAGGAGGAAGAGGAAGAAAAAAAACATGTGGCTACTAGCTAGCTCTGCTAACAGAGAAGTAACATGAGAGTTTCAGTGTAACATGGAGAAAATGAAGCAGTCCATTGCAACTTTTATTACATCCACTTAGTGGTTAAAAACCAGGCGATGTGCACTATGATTTGCTCTTATCTCAATAAAAGCTGATAGAAGATAAACTAATAGAGCGGTTTCAGCATTATACAGTGGGACCAAAACCAAATTTGTAGAAGCATTGACGAAATGCGGTATGGTAGCTCTAATGTGAGAAATGGACATCCATTGGTACAAAATCTTTGGTCACCATACTCAAAAATTTGACCTTTTTTTATTAATTTAGTACCTCCAATTTTGGGGGAATGAAAACAGCTTTATACTTCTGCATTGAGCAAAACATTTGCTTTATTTTAGATCTGAGAAAAAAAATGCTCATAATTTTTTTGAAGTGTGCTTATTTTTGTGTAATTGAGTTACTGCCTTGTGACTAATCAGATTGTGAGCTTCCTAAAGATTTTCATTCCTAGCAGACAACTCTTTAAACAATCACAGTTTGGAAAAACACAACAGGGTTGTCAGTCCCACTTCTGACATGTCAATCCCACTTCTGACACCATGTCACAATAAGAGGCAGGAAGATGCAGTATCGCTGGAACATAAACTGCTTTTATTGTGCAACAGCAGGTGCATACATGTGTCTCTCATAAGTTCCCAGCGCGGTTTCTGTTTGTGCTCCTAGTCAACCTCCCTATGGTAGCCTCAATAGGACAATAAGGCAAATCTCACAACAGGTTAAGACTGAAAGTAAATTGCTGTTGTTTTAAAATAACTCCAATGTCAAACGTTGCAGAGGTTCATGTTGCTTTATAACCCACTGAATTGCTTTTAGCTTTGCATGTAATGATATTCATGTGGACAGTTTCCTATAGGCTGCACTGGAAAAGCAACAGCTAGCTGCTGCTGTTATTCACACTTGCTCTTTGTAAGCATCTATTTCATGTAAACCCAACATTAAAGTAGAGTTTATAAAGTACCATTTGTATGAGGAGCCAGACTAGTCAATCCAGTTAGAAATAAACTTTTTAACCAAACTGAAGCCATTCATAGAGCCATTAAAAAAGTCGTTAATAATGTTTCCATAAAATCCCTCCTCAAAAGAGCTGTAGTCACTTTAAAATAATTTTTTTTGTTTGTTTTTTTTTAATTGTAGGACATTTCATCTAGGTGGTGTTACTTCTACAAGCGTTGCATTAATGAGTTCTTGACACCAAATTCTTCAGCGTTTGATTTCTCAGACATAAATTAAACTGGTTTTCTTTTTTTACCGCTGTGTGTCACATCTGTCAATTCATCCATTAAACAAAATGCATCAAGCAAGTAAGTGAACGTTTGTGCGAGTGCGTGGGTTTACTTTGCAGATGCTCATAGACATGACAGACAATAAAGCTATACAATGCAATAACTTACTAATGCACTCCTCAGCCACGCTCCCTGGGCCTGTCTGCAGCTCCTGATGGATGCTGACGGCTCCAGAGATGGACTGCTGCTGATAGGGAGTGACCAGAGAGGAGCCTGATTAAAAGTAGTGGGGCATGGCGGGGCGCGATAACCCCGATCCAGTGGTGATGAATCCACTCTGGACAGGCTGCTGTCTCATTAGGGGCTAACCTCAGCCAGGCACTGCATGTCCAAATAAACTCTGAAACAATCCCGCTTTTATCAGCAGGATTACGCTTGTTTTCCTTTCCACAACTTTCCTTGTGTGGGCTCAAGTAGAGAGCATCCTCCCCCTCTGCTGGCCTCCATAAACCAAAGGTGTGATTCACCGGCCCTGACTTCACTGTGTTTATACAACTCTGGGTCTATCTTCTCGGATTAATGAGGCCCGCAGCATCATTAAACAACTATTTGCCTGACTATTCTGGGGCCGGTGTGAAATAGTGAGGAAAAAGTTGAAATAATCTGCCCTTTATTTGCAAAAACATAAACAGTGGAGCTGTTTTAAAGGATGATAACATTAAATATTGGGTCTGGGGGAGGGGGACAGAAAGAGGTAGTTTACATTCTAACTGGAGTAGTCTTGATAACAGGCCAGAGGGAATAAAAGCCCCTTTAAATGTGTGCATTAGTGTAATTTATTGGGCTTCCCCTTTCAGCCCTGCTCTTGCTCCAACTCCGTTTTTTGTTTTTTCAAACAAAAGACAGGCCAAGGCTCCCAAAATGGACGGGAGAGAGAACTCATTCACAGTTGATCGCCCTATAAAACATCGCCATTTTTGCTGCCTAATAAGCAGAAAGCGTTCCACCGGCCTCCTCCCTCCGATTGGGATTAGGTGACGCCTCGACTCCGTTTGAAACCCGCTTCGGTTTCGGAGCGGGTGCAAGGAGAGGCAGGGAGGTTGTGATGAGGCCGGAGATTTCATAATTCTCGGTGTTTGTCTGGAAGTCGTCCACACGCTCCGATTATTAAACCAATTTATGTCC
Source organism: Simpsonichthys santanae (assembly GCA_031762415.1). Taxonomy (NCBI): domain Eukaryota; kingdom Metazoa; phylum Chordata; class Actinopteri; order Cyprinodontiformes; family Rivulidae; genus Simpsonichthys; species Simpsonichthys santanae. The sequence goes on along the minus strand of JARVLU010000179.1, from coordinate 23,136,783 downwards.
GAGCTGAATGACCCTGGGAATTAATGAGGTTCTGGTTGTGAGTTCCAGCACTGCGAGGTCAAGTAAATCATGCTTTAGGGCTCCAGTCCTCCCCACTCTGATCCTTCACTCTTCCCAGCTCTGTATCCTGTGATAACGGAATGGCAAGGGGCCTGAGAAATACCAACTCATCGACACTTGCGTCCATCTTGAAGGACGAATTTTAGCTGAAATAACTGCTTTTAGTGGAAGCTGGTGTAGAGGAGCACCAGAGCTCTTTCTTTATTTCACATTTCACGACAGATTGTTGGTGTTATGCACATTTTACTCTCCAGAGGTGTTTTTTTTTTCCGCCTCTATACTTTATTGCAGCCTTATAAAACGTTTGCACTTGATTTAGCTGTGCCATTTCCTTTTGACTGAACGTGCGGTAGAGTAGCACGAGGGAAAAGTTGACATCATTTGACATAATACCACGAAACCTAATAGAGTAACACCTCGGTAACGACAGCTGCAAATCTGTCAGCTCTTTTAATGCAGAAAAATAATTTGTCTTTTCATTTAGTAGCTGTTAAGATGTCATAATTTTTTACACGTGTGTTTAGTGTTTCATGTTTTAGAGGGGGAAAAAGGGTGACAACGCGTTCAAACATGCATGAAACTGGAGCACAGTTCGGCACTAACGGAACATACAGGGCAGAGATTGCCAAGTCTTTCTTTGGCTGCGTTTTCGCTCCTACTGTTAACCAACAGGCAGCATTTATCACCCAATTAATCCCCGAGACTTCGAACAGAACGCTTTAAAAGCAATCCAGCTGAACGTTTGTTTAATTTCTTTTGCTTTTTTCGATTTATTTCAAACGTTACGGTCTGTTTACTGATAAAAAGCTTGACAAAGTACCGAGCTTTTCTGCATCATCTTCCATAAATTTCTTCTGGATCTTCTGGAGGCCAGCCAGGTCAGCGAGCAGAACCTGCGCGAATATATTTTATTTTGTGCATGCAGCTGTAAATGAAAATCCCTGCAAATGTTGTGTTCAGAGGTGCACATCAGTATATGGACAGAAATGGATGGTTTGTGCATTACTGCATTACAACTGCCTTGACTAAAGTATTTAAAGTGATCATTCAGGTCTGTGCAAAGATCATGGCCAAATAGCATCTTACCTGTTGTAGATAGCTCTTTGAACGACCTCAGTTCACTGAAATTGTATAACAGAAAAACAAGATGACAGCAAGTCTGAGTGGGGCCTCTCCTCAAAACAACTCCATTTTCAAAAATTGCATATTTATCCATGCAGATACTAAGATTTATAAAACATTGTTTGAACAAACCGCAGTGAAACTTTTGAAACTATGCCGTTTTAAAAGCCACCTATGATCCGAGCTGGGGTAGAGGTAGGGCAGCTGACCTGGGACCAGAAAGTTGCGGTTCGACTCCCAGCCATCCCCACATGCCGTGGTGTCTCTGAGCAAGACACCCAATCCCCATTTTCTCCATGGGCGCTCAATAGCTGCCCACTGCTCCACCTGGGTGCATCCCAGGCGAGATGGGTTAAATGCAGAGAACTAATTTCATCATTGTATGTTCCCATGATGACAACAGCACCTACGGTACTTACTTATCTCCACTCAGGTGTGCTGTCAAATGGTCAACTTGGTCAAAATTAAACAGTTTCTCCAAACTGATGCTGTTAAAACAGTTATCTTCAAATTATTCATAACCTTTTCACAAACCTCTCATTCAAAAGATCTGAACTATCCCTTTAATCTCCAACTGAAGGTTTTCAAGTATCAACATCTGGATGTGTCTGGTGGATACTCTGGAGCTGCTGCAGCTGAGTGGTTAGAGCAGTCGTCCTCCAGTGGGAGAGTTGGGGGTTCGATTCCATCAGCAGTCACATGTTGACGTGTCCTTTGGGCAAGACACTGAACCCCTCATTGCTTCTGATGTGTGTCCCATCAGTATGAATGTGATAAAGCACTGATTAGTCTCTATAGAATGATTTGTTCAATTATCTTTGTAGAGATGTAGTAGAGCGCTGTATGAATGTGTGTGTGGAGGTCAGTGAGGGCACAGATTGTGTTGTAAAGTGCTCTGAGGACCTTGATTAGATAGAAAGGTGCTATTTAAGTAGAGTCCATTTACCATTTACTCTCTTTGACATTTACAGTATTTGTACTGTCAGTTCAATTTTGTCATCAGAGCTAAAATTTCCCCCCTCTTTAAACATTTAATCTAAATTTGCAGTTTTATTCGCAACGAAAAAGTGTTTTTTTCCCCTCCCTTAAAAGTCTGACAAAGCATCAATAATCTGAATATTTTTATTCAGAGAAATTCAACTGCCTATCATGTGCTTTTGTTCTGATGATGCAAAAACTTTGTAAATGTAAATACGTTTGGCTGCAGAAGCAGCATTTCAACGCTTGCATACCGTCAATAAGTCTTTCTGCCTACATTTCCCACAATGCAAGACAAAAGTGTTCTTTCACAGACCATTCCTCATTCCCTGTAAATCTTTCGAAGAAAATTTACTGCGCAATCTTTTAGCTAGATCTTCATGAAGCCCTAATCAAGATGACCCGTATGACATCACAGGGAGTGTATTTTTTACAAACGTTCACACTTTAATTCAGTGGCACTTTCAAGTTTACTGCATGCGTCACTGATACGGTTCCAGACCGAGCAGGAAAACTCCCTCCTTGACCATCTCACAACCTAAAATTATCCACAAATTCTTTCCTCCGGCTATTACTTTACTTTGTTTATAAGATTACCCTCCCAGTAACTGTTAACTTAATATATGAATTAGACCAGGGTTAAAACTCTGAATAAATCTGGCCTGTCGGCTGTTATGGCCATTACAGGCTTCAAGGTCTGTTGAAACAAACGGGGCTGTGGAGTCAGGAGGCCGAGGAGGACGAGCTGAGGAGAAGCAGCCTCCACGCTCTTGGCCGACGGCTCCAGACGAGCACCTTGATAGCTGTAATTACTGTCAGATCCCAGAAGAGATGAGAGATACCAGAGGCCCGAATAAAACCTAAAAACGGTTTTGATATGATGGATTTCTTCTGCTCTGTTTAGAAATTCTTGGAGATGTCTGTCTGGAGTCTGGAGGAGGGGACGCATTTAACGTTACAGTTGCTGCGCCTCGCAAAAGTGTTTAAATCAATGGGCTCGGGGTCTGTAAGTGGCTCCAGCAGCTGCCTGTTTGCATCTGTAGGGAGCACACGGACCGGTTTTCAGTAAATGTCTTCGGCGTGTTTACATTCGGCCTAATGCACTCAGATGACACTGGATCTAAACATCTTCACGCAGAGACGCTCCACTGCTCGGCTCTACCGGCACAAACAGGCCCATCTTTAAGAGTTCAGCTGTCTTTAGGAAGAAGTTTCTCACAGTTTGAAATTTACACATAAACAGTCACTCAATACGTCGACAACGGCCTGAATTATGTTGAGTAATAAAGGAAGGAATTTTTATTAAGTGTTTAACTGAAATATTCTGACTCATACCTGTTTGACTCAAAGCTGCCTGTGAAAAATTTGCACCTTATTGTTGTAGGCCTATTCATTATAATTTTTATTTATTTATTGGTAAAACGTGGCATATTTAAAAATGAAACACGCTGACACACAGAAAGAGGCGGTGCAAGTCACACACAAGCAGCAGGCTGGTATTTGTTTCCGAAATTGTATTTTTACCATTACTTCTGTTTTCAGTCATCATTTTGTTATATTTTGGACACAAAACCATTTTAGTTAGGTGTAGGAAAATATCACAGTTTGAGTTTCCACCCCAATATTCTGACTAAAACATAAACACGGAGTGCTTTCTGCAAAACATACTTTGCACAATTTGGACAATTTAAACCGTTTGTTTTAGATGCCATCTGTTAAAATATGACCCAAAACCCTCAATATATGATGCTTTACTAATCACAGAATGACAGTTTTTATTAGAGAAAAGTTGTTTTTCTCTACTCCTTTTAAATACAGCTTTAAAGAATCAGGAGTGCCACATTTAAAACAAAACAAAAAAATGACTGTGGATTGTTAGGTAGTAAATTTTGAGGCTCTGATTATTACCAATTACTAGCGTTTAATATTAAGAAAGTTTATTTATATACAGTTAAAAATCCTCAAGGGCTTCACAATATTTACAATAAGATGTAAAAGGTGTCCGATCAGTGACAAAAACAAAATAACACTGAATGCATCACACAGCAAGTCTTTATTTAAGAACATGAACACAATAAATGAGGAATATGGATCTGTCAGTTAAAAAAAAGTCAGTTTAACCACTGAAAGTACAAAACTGCACAGAAAACAGCGCAATTTAACTTTACAAGTAATGTGTTCACATTTATGTAAATACTGAAGCAAACATAACAACTGTGAAAAATGTCAAACTTTCTACATGGGTGCTGTATGACATTGATTTAAGTGGTTGCATGCAGACTAATATAAAGAATTTTAAGTTCTGCTTGCAACCCTGTGTTATTTTCTTAGAAGTATTAACCATCTTGTGAAACACAGATTAAACAGGATGCAATCCAGGTAAGTGAATGCATCAGAGCTGGAGCTGTCACATCCTCACAATGAGCATGTCAGAAAGTTAAAAATGACAAGACTCCACGGATCACTTGAACTTTCACAGGCTGTTTCTTTCCACTGTTGTTGCTCAAAACACCGTGGGGGGACCATTTTTTCAAATGGTAT
>JARVLU010000179.1:23114544-23126355 GCA_031762415.1 Simpsonichthys santanae | reverse complement strand
GTCAACTCGTCAAGACTTTTCACAAGTTCAATTTTATATATTTTTCTGTTATCCTTGTTGACAGGGGGAATGTTTGTGAAGCATTCACACTATTGTGATCCGTCTTCTGTACATGTTTTTATCATTTTTCTCATTCCACAATTTTTGTGCTATACAAATCATATATCAAAACATTCAGCTCGTTCAGGAGGAGGGTGCTTTGACTTTTGGTCTTGGTGCAACTTTAGCTTTTCTAAATATTTAGCCTTTTCTGCCATTTTTTTGTCATAGAAGATGAATTGAGCTCGTTCAGCTTCTTTCAGCTTCCTTATGCAAATTAAAAAAATTTTTTTAGCTACTTTCAGTTGTTTTTTCAGCTGTTTTGTGCTCCTTTCAGGTTTGTTCTGCTAGCTAAAACATTTTTGTGCTTCTTCTAACTTCTTCCTGGTAATTTCAACTTGTTATGCTCCTTTCTGCAAGTTTTAGCTTTTTGTCCTTTTTCAGCTACTTTTTAGCTGCTTTATCCAAATTTCAGATTTTTTTCCAGATAATTTCCACCTTTTTTGTGCTCGTTACTGCTTCTTTCAGTCTAATTGGGTAAATGTCTTCTCACTGTTTTCTTCCGCTTGTTCTACATTTTCAGCAACCATTTTTAGCTAATTTCAGCTGTTTTCAGATAAATTCAAATTTTTGTGGTAATTTCTGCTACTTTCATCCTAATTAACTTATTTATGGTCATTTCAGCTTTTTTCTGCTGTTTCAGCTACTATTTAGCTGTTTTATGCTAATTTAACCTTTTCAGCTAATTTCACGTTTAGCTCATTTCATCTCTTTCCGCTTCCTTCTGGTAGTTTAAGCTTCTTTTTGACTTTTTGGCTTTTTTTTTTAAAATATATATATATATATATACTGTATACTAATTTCACCTTATTTAACCAATTTTCTAATTTGTGTGCTCTTTTCTGCTTCTTTAAACATACTGTAGTTCAATAAATATGTGTTCTTTCTGCTTTATTCTGCTTATTTTGGCTTGTTCTTCAATTTCAGCTACAATTCCGCATCATTTTAGCTAATGTCAGCTGTTATTCTGCAACTTCTTCCCAATTTGTACTGCATTTTCACAGGAAATGCAATTTCTCTAGTTGATAAGAAGACTCTCCTGGAAAACCAGATGGGTGGGATGGACAATGAGCAGAGAAAGAAGAGCGAGGGGAGTCTTTAAACCGCAGGTATGATTTACAGAACAGAGGTTGGTTGCCTGCGCTAAATTAATAATAGGAAATGCGAGGGTAGTTCAGAGACTTGTCCAAAATATACTTTCTCTGGCCCTTTAGACCCCTGAAAACGTGGGTGGCCTGTGAACCAGGCTTCCTCTGGTTTCTAATGTCAGTGTCGTTGCTGTTTGACAGGAGCTTCACCACAAGTGTGGTTTGGGTCAGACAAAAGGAGCAAGCTGTGATAGCAGGAAACAGCCCAATATATTTTAAAGAAGAAGAAGTCTTAATATCATTTGTCAGAGTATCTCTGTCCCAACGTGGAGCTGGTTGCCACAGAAGAGGGAAGGAATGACGAGGAGGATGAGATTTTTCAAATTCGATTGTTTTTAAGGACTTCGCTTTTCCAGAAATCAGAAACCACACAGCGTATTATGGTCAGTGGATGTTTTGAATTACTTCAGCTACTTAATGGTTCCTCCTTACCCAGCCCACAGAACTGTTTCATGGTGGTTTTAAAACTTTGCTCAAGTCATTGAGATGGATGTTGAGAAAGCAGCTTTCTAAAGCATCTTCTTATTTAGGCATGTAGGCTGTTTGTTTCATTTAAAGGCTAAAGTTAAAACGACACCGTGCTAAAGGCATTAAGCAGATTAAAGAAAAACGGGAAAAAAAATCTTATTACCTTTAAAAAAAAAACTTCCAGATATGAAGTATTTACAAAGTAATCCACAGAAGTGAGCTCAGCTTGTTTTACTTTGATTGCAACAAGTGCAGTGTTTGATTTATTCTGCTGATTTTATTCTAATGTAAAAACTTTACTCAAGTTGGCACCTTTGTAAGAATTCCCTGTTTTCTGAAACAACAGAGGATCTAAGGACCATTAGAGAGTGTAGGTGGAGGCGAGTGGAGGCATGTGGAACATTTTGCAAATCTCGTGTCACCAAAACCACCGCAAGCAGGATGAATGCGTTTATTTCACCAGCAGGATATCCCCTCAGACCTGCCTGGTGCACGTCAGCCATGTGGATAACAGAAGAGGCATTATTTCAGCTCGGCAGCTTGAGAAGGTGATAAAAAGCTCCCTGGTTCTCCCACAGGTTTGCAGCTATGCATACGTCCATTCTTGCTGATGCAACATTTCAACTCTACAACTTAAACTGGCCTCTGCGGCATTAAATTTTGAAACAGAGCGACTAAATGATCAAATGTGGGAAAATGCAAAGCAGTCATATAGATCACTCTATAGCTACTAATAAAAATGTCTTCATTACATTTAAAAAAGAGAAAGTTGGAGAATTTTAAAAGTAACCATTGAATACTTTTTTGTTCAGCTGCTCTGTTCTGCAGGGGTCACCACAAGCGAACTATAACAGATCTGGCAATTGATTTTGTCATGTGTCCTTCCAGATGTAGCCTGGACTTGAACCTGTAACCTCAGGATTTTGAGACTTCAGCACTGACCACTGAGCTACTGCAACCTTCTCTATGCAGTGGTTCCCAACTCAGGACCTTGAGGAACCCCATCCTGCATGTTTTTGTTGTTTTCTTGCTCCAGCACACGATTCAGTGATTTAATTACCGTACTTTTTGCCATATAAGTTGCAACTTTTTGCATGAATTTGCAAGCCCTGCAACTTATATGGCGAAGCGACTTATTTACGTTTCCCCCATATTCATAACCCAGTTTTTGGCTGATATCTGATGATTTCATTCATTCGGACATGGAAAATATTGAACATTTTCAGCCGCTAGAGGGCCCTCGACTAATATGGCAAACCAAGTGTCTCATTAATAGATAAAAGTGGCTATTAATGAGACACTTGGCTTGCCATACCAAGCCACCTTTGTCTCGCTCCAGAACTCCTGGAACAAATGTCAAATCAGCTGCATTTCACCGCATCGCTCAGGTGAAATGCAGCTGATTTGACCATTAAAGTGCATTTATTAAGGAAAATTACACTGAAGCACACCTTTACTATAATGTTGCGCAAACAAATAATGTTTTTTTAGGTGTTAATCTTGTTAAATTTTGACAAAATGCACAGCGAGTCCTCCCTCTGTGTGGTCCCGCTTCCACAAATTGAGTTTTGAAATACAGCTGATTTGACCAATATAGTGTATTTATTGTGGAAAAGTTAAACTGAGACACGGCTTTGCTATAATTTCGAGCAAACAAATAATTGTTTTTAAATGTTAATCTTGTTCAATTCTTGTTAAAGTCCTCCCGTGCACACTCCCGCAGCCACCATTTGACAGCTAATCAATTTTTGGCACACCAGCCCACGTTTCCGGGTGGTCACTGGTGACACATAATAGATGCAACGATTTATTTTTTTATTTTTTCACTTTATTAGAAATTTTTGTACTGATACGACTTGTACAGCGGTGCAACGTGTACGGTGGAAAGTACGGTGTTCTGCAGAAGCCTGTTAAGTCAGATGTGTCAAAGCAGGGAAACAGCTAAAACATGCAGGATGGTGTTCCTCAAGGACCAGTGTTGGGAACCATTGTTTTAATGCTACTAAAAACTACACCTCAGCAGTTTTACTTTTCAAGTCCTTAATCAATTGCCATCATTTTTAATGATTAACATATCAATGAAGTGTGTAGCTGAGCATTGTGGAACACTTTGCTGGTCAAAACATTGATTCTTTATGACAAAAGCATTGGGATGTTAGTGTGGAGGTTAGAGAAGATGTGATCGGAAAGTCACAGGTTCAACTCCCCGAACTGATAACGTCAAAATGTGGGTGGAAAAGGTGACACACCCACATCTGTCTCCCCCTTCGTTTGCCCCACCCTGGGCCCATGAGCAAGGCTCTTAACTCCCATCATCCACTCCCAAAAAAGCAGGTCTCTTGAAAATGAGTTCCCGTGACTCAATGAGACTACCTGGGTAAATAAAAATAACTAACTGCCACCATGTTGTGAGTAAGCTGTGCAGACAGGTTAGTATTCAGCAAAGTAACTTTAAGTTATTTGTATTGTTTTACTGCACAAAACAAATCTCCATGTTATCCTTAGTGCTTTTGTTGCATCTCACCAATCATTGGCTGCTGACCACGATGCCTGCGTCATAAATCCCTGAAGTACTTTATCCTGAGATGCAGTTTAATTAAATACCTCCAAACGGTGGCCCTTTATCAAATGTTGTTCTTTTACACCTTAGGGCCACCGTACTCCTCTCACATCAAAGCAAATCTTATGCCTTACGAACTAATTAGATTAACTGTCTATAGATTTTCCATTCACAATTCTATTTATTTTTACACTAACTGCATTGGTTCTCATTGTGACACAAAAGGCTTTTTATTTTTATAATTTCTAATAGTTTTTTTTTTTCTTAATTAATGAAATACAAACTATCAAATGTGGAAATACAAAACTCCTTATTTCAACTCTTTATGCATAAGGCAGCCATATTAGATTTTGAGGTTATGGTTGGTCAGGAACTGTCAACTTTCCAGGCCTAGAATTTAGTAGCATCCACTGGACTTTTTCCAAACTGGACCTTGGCAAATCCAATTTATGAGTTTGGAACAAATGAAGTTAGTGCAACAAAGCTTACCAATCTATTTTTGCCTCGTTTCAAGCGTTAAAAACAAGATGTGACCGTTCTGTTATCAGACGATTTATGCGGTGCTGTTGATCAGGAGAAATCTATCCTGCTTCCTGTAGACCTTTAACTGGACGTCAAATGATCACTCAGAATATCACGAACAAACGATGATGCTGTTATAAGTTGTGAAGCAAACAGACTTTCACATGTAAGACTGAGATCTGTGCGTCATTTTCTTCTGTGAGGGCGGGCGGTGAAAACACACCACTGGCAGCAAGACAAACTTCATTGTTTCTCGTGTTTGGGGATTGAAATGAATGATTCCTGTTATGACTGTCTGGCCAGTTTTGTTTCCACTTTGTCCACGAACAAGGCTGAATACTTTCATAGAAAGAAGCAGTTCTCAGTGTAAAGGTTTGTACAGGTGGCTGTCTGTTTTATTCAGTCGACCATGGTACATTTCAGACCTGCTAGTGCTCGTTAACTATGGTCATCAATCCAGAGATTGTCAGCTAATCTTGTGTTCAGATTATCACCCCTTCACTACAGAATGAGTTGCGTGATGTTGCAGTGATTGCATAAATGCCTTAAAAAAAAACCACTACTTTCATCACACAAGCTGTTAGTGGATTTTTTTGTTTTGCTTCTGTTAACAGATTTTTGTTTGTTTATATAAAACTTTTCTTATCTAGACAATGTATCGCATTAGCAGTTACTCGTGAAGACTCAAATATTTGGAGTTTACAGTAAAGAGTGGTCTTTAATCTGTTTTTTTTTTATCCAAGTCTTTTTATTTATTTATTTTTAGAACAAACACTTAAAAAAGAACATCTGTCACACAGACACGCACACACACACATACACACCAGACAGGCATTTATGACTACATAATATAATCTGCTGACATACTTTCAATATATGATACGAATGGCTGCCAAGTGCCACAAAACCTCTCAACAGATTTGTAATCTTTTCCAAATGAATATGACACATACAAAGTAATTTCTCTTATCCAGTGTTTGTATACCAGGGGATGGGGATACTTCCATCTAAGAAGACTCCTGGCTAGAAGAGAGCCAAAAGCAATCACATTCATCTTGTACTTGCTGAAGGATGCATCAAGGGCCACCCCAAACAATGAGATGAATGAGGACAGGTGCAGTTTTTCCACATATCCAAGAGGAAATATCAGAAGTAGAAAGCCAATAGGTCCGCAGCTTTGGACAAGTCCAGAATGTGTGTAAGAGCGTAGCTGGAGTTTGTTGGCAATGATTGCATGCAGGATCCAGGTAGGTTTTAATCTTGGACAGCTTGTCTTTGGACCAGTGCAGCCAGTGAATCACCTTGAATTCAATTACAGAGTCTCAGGCAGATTGAGGATGTCCTAAATGATCTTTCACCAGATTGAGTCTGATATGGATTCCTCGAAGTCCATTTCCCATTTCAGTGTAAGGGAGTCCAAGCTGGTCTCATGGTATGAACAGAGCTGTGTACAGATCTTGCTGAGGGTCCACTTAGTGTCAGACCTCCACTCCAAAATCTTAACCACAAAATGTTTAACATAACAACAAGGTGGTTTTCTACAACTGGAAGCTGCTGGTTAACATCTCAAAAGCTCAGATCAGTTGCTCAACTACAGCTCCAAATACCAATTGAATTGAAAAGGAGGTGTCGTGGATGCATTACAGTCTACCTGAAGGCTGTGCTCGAATGCCTGACTGCCGAGATCTTGGCGGTAGCGGGAAATGTGGCTCATGACAGTGGGAGGACCGAGATCGTCCCCTGGCACCTGCAGTTAAGTCTGCGGCGACGAGGGGCTCCGCAGGCTGCTGGAAGAAATGGCCATTGCTCAGGGAGGAGTTCTGCCAGACATTCAGGTGGTCCTGCTGCCCAAGAGGACCAAGAGGTCTGTTGGGTATGGGTGGACAGATCGGCATCTGCAGCCAGTTTCTTCAGATCCGCTGTGGGACAAACCGCTACAAGAGAACCTTCCTGCCCAAAGCCATCAGCATCTATAGAAGAACTCTAATGAAACCAGGATGAGCTACAACAACAACTAATTTCTCTTTGGTATTAATAAGGTATTTTTAATTGAATTTGAATTTAATTGTTTAGAGGGGTACAAAGGAAAACAATTAAGGTTAGACTTCACAAAATGTCTCGGCTTTAGATATCTGAAGAACTGTGGATATTAAACTTCTGGACCAGCTGTTCAAAAGAGGCAAACTGAACACAGATCATAGTGAATGTACCTCCTTCAAGTTGGCTTTGATCAGTTTTAATCAGACTTTTATTTTGACAAAATTCATAGCAGAGCACACATTCACAGCCTTTCAAAATAAAGTTACCCAAAACTAAATCCACATGTCTATTTTAGGCACTAATAGTAAAGTTCATAACACTAAAACTTTTCTAAACTCATGCACTTTTTTTTTTTTGCATTCTTAAAAGAAGTTTCTCTAAAATTGAGGAATTAATCCCCTTTACGTTCAAAAACAAGGCTTCTCCTTGACACACATAGCTTGGTGAATGGAGCTCTTAATCATAGTGGAGGTGGTTGAACATATAAGACTTCTTTTATAGCTCTGAAATCATTTCACAAGCTCTGGTAGCACTAGTATAATTTCAAGAAGCTTGGCTCAAAGTGCGGCCATTAAAAATACGCTCAAACATTAATTTTGCCGATGGGATGAGAGATCGTGTTACTGCTGGTAGAAACAGGCAGACAGTGTTGAGTTTTGGCTAAAGGTGGTTTTAAACCTCACTTCTTTTGAAAAATGTGTAATCTTGACTGTAATTGCTCATTTATTTTGAAGAAGTGCATCCAGCCCAGTCACATGCCTTGTCATGATGGTGTTCAGATAATTAACATAGTTACCACGACAAAACATGATTAATGCAGCAATTTACATCAATCTTAAACCAAAACTAAACATCTGGAACTTTACCTGTTTCTTCTATGACTTGTTTAAATTCAGCTTAAACCTTTATTGTTGTGGGAAACATTTTGAAAACCTAAAATTCACAATTAAAGTCCTCATTGTGGACTGTTCATTGTGACTGCAGTTTTCAAGAGAGTTAGTCCAAATTCGTTTTGACTTTGAGTCGATCAAATTGCACAAATGATGGGTGCATCAAAGCTTCGACCTTTACCAAATCAGTAATTAATGGTCGATTTCCTTTATTATAAACAATACAAGCATTAAGGAACCCCATTTTTTGTTCATAAAGCATGAAAATATTTAAATCTAGACAAGTGAACCATTGTTTCAATGCATACAGGAAGGAACAAACTCTAAACATAAATTTATTCAAATTAATCTTTAGGCGCATTGTTACCTTCGGCCTGTTGCAAAAATATGTTTCCTGTTTATAGTTTTGTTTGTGTTAAATTATGAAAAGAAAGTTTGTCAGACGTTCATTTGTGTGTTTTCAGCTGCATGCGATTCCTAAAGAACCTCATGATCACATTCAGGATTTAAATACTGTATATATAAAAAAATAAAAAAATAAACTGTCATGGATTATTTGTTTGCAGCTGACTCCAACACTGAAGACTCACATTATGTGTCAAATGTCAAAGAATTTGGCAAATGCCAAACTGTATATGAAATAAGCTGTGTTCCAACGAGTGTTCGTCAGTGTTAAACTGCAACAGGAAATGAGGTTGTCATTAAAATGTATGCAATGCCTTTCTTGAAATAGTAGGCAATAATTGGTAAATGCACCACTTCACACCTCAAGCTGTGAACAGCAGCCTTAACCCATAGCTGAACTTGGCTATCTGACACTTTTCTGATTGAGCAAAGACAAAAAAACACAAAGTGACAGTAATTCATCTGTTTATTGCTGCGCACAATGGAATTAGGAAGTCATATATTATTAATTTGAATTTTTGCAACAAATGCTCGGAAAATCACTTTGATGATAGCCAGTTTGAGCTTTCCGTTGCGCAGCATTGGTCAAAAGGTGGATTTCAAGAGCTGAGCCTGCAGAGAAATTTTCGTTCAACCTTTATTTAGGCAGGTTAATCCCATTGAGCCTCGAGGACTCATTTACAAGAGAGACCTGTTGGATGTGACAAGGCAGATAGATGAGATGATTTGTGATCCAGAGGACTGACCCTATCTGACTCAATCTGAAGATATAACTGAGTGTCATCAGCAAAGCAATGAAAAGGGATGTTGTGTTTTCTAAAAATGGACCCCAAAGGCAACATGTAGAGATTAAAAAGCAGTGGACCTAAAATAGACCCTTGAGGGACCCCACAGATAAAACTGTGCCTTTGATACCGACTACCTACTCACGGTAGGACTCAAGATGTTGTGGTCCACAGTATCAAAGGCAGCAGAAAGATCTAAAAGCACTAAAAAAGCAGAGCTTCCTGCATCAACGGTTAAAAGAAGGTCATTAAAACCTCTCTTAAAAGGAGCTGTCTCTGTGCTGTGGCCTGACATAAAACCTGACTGGAATTTTTCACAATGCTGTTGACAGTTAAAAACCTCTTACGTTGACTAAAAACAACTTTCTCTAAATTTTTCGACAGAAAAACAGACCCGTTCTTTGATATTGCGCCTTATAGTTCGAAAAAAACGGTAGTGAGTTTTGCATATTTTGAGCTGAAATTTGACGTGGTTGTAGCTGAGAGTCATCCCCAACACACAGTGAGAGCATAAATTGTAATTTTGTATGGAACTGTGAATAATGTCCTTTTAAAGGTGTGACCTTCTCAGCATTGTGATCTTAGCCTAAACTTTTGGCCTGCAATTATGCAGACGCTAACAATTTATTTAAGAAATGCTAGGCCTGTTATTTATTTTTAGTTTTGAAGATTTGGGATTTTAGCTGGGTTGTCATGCCGGCATGGTGCTCATCTCGCCATCTGATCGTCACAATAAAGTGATTTCCACCTACGTCTGTGGAATCAACACGATGCTTTTATGAGTCTCCTTTTGTCCGTGGTCTGCAGCCTGTGACAGTGATGATGTTAAAACAGGAAACAGTCACAATGTGTCATTATCACATTGAGGAAGTAAAGCTGCTGCGGTATCAATATGGTTTTCTGGAAAAATTATGAGTTGCAGGTCAGTGATGACATTAAAATGGGATCCTGTTTAAAAAACTAGTTTTAAAACCTCTTTTTTTATGCTAACAGCTCAGCTTGTCATGAGGCATGTCTCTCCTTTACACTTATGAAATATACTTTTTTTAAATGTAATTGCAAATAGTGCATAAATGAGGAACTGCCGTTTTTATTCTCTTGTTACATGAACCTTGGAGCATGCACGGCTTCCAGCTGCTCCAGCAGCACAACCCTGAAAGCAGTTTCACTTCTCTATGACTCAAGTTTTTCGTTTAAGTTGCAAAACACCTATTGAGCTCGTTGATACAACCACTTTCTCCTGAACCACATTGCGTGGCTCAGAGTGGACGTCAAATCACAGACAAAAGGTTCGCTCGGACCGAACTGCAGCGAGACTGTCATTAAAACCATCTTTATATCAAGTTTCACCGCTGTGCAACCTGAAGTGGAAATCCTCAATTACTGTACATGTGCCTAGAATGCAAAAACGGGAAACTGTTTTGCAAAGCATTTACCAGTACTTGTTTCCATTTGCAAACTTGAAAATTATTGTGTTCCACTACAATGCACATCCTGAGATTTTCTGCTGTTGAGGTGTTTTTCTTTTCATCCATGATTAGATATTACCGTTTAAAGTAACTACCTGAATTCATCCTGCAATCTCCTTAAATTGTACAATTAAGGATGTTTGTAGAGCTCTCTGAAGTGCACGTTGGGTTGCCTGGCACTGTTCAAATCCCCATTTAGGAAATTAATCTAACTGGATTTGGAGGCATTACATCAGATTGTGTAACTTTCACCCATGGTAAAATGGAAAATGATTTATTTGCCCTGACTGCACAGAGATTGCAAGTTCTTGGTTCAAACAATTGTACGGTGCACTGACAGGTTTCAAATGGTGCTTCTGCTCCAACTGAACTTCCCGTTTTATATTTTAGAGCGCAAACAGTGCTTGAAATGACACAACCTCATTGTTTTCAGGTGTTACTAGTCTGAGAACCAGTTGCACAACTTCTGAGAAGAAAAAAAATGGTTTAGAGCACTTTAAACCAATAATTCAGATCTTTTGAAGTGGAGTTTTTGCGGAAATGTTACGAACAATTAATATCTTACCTGTTGTAGATGATTCTTCGCACAGCATTTTGGAGTAACAAAGTTTCTAGTCAAACTGGCAGTAAGATGAAGTGGATTGTTGGCATATTCAATGAAATGGGTTGTGGGCAGATGTCCCCATCAATGAGGGATTTGAAAAGCTGTTTGTAGTTGTAGTTCACAGGATGAGTTTTACAAGTTTTTCTGGGCTGGAATTGAACAGGCATAACAATTCAAATTCACTCTGTAAAAGAATAAAAGTGGTTTGTTTTTATTTGTCTACGCTTGTTCGAGAAGGCACCAAGTGATGATTGTGGAGGCGAGTGGAAGAAGTTTTATTCACAACCAGATGCAAAGGTGGAGCCAGGGGGTGGTCAATGGTGGCCTTGGCCACCATAGATTAATCTTCAGCCACCCCACAGGCCACCCCAATCAGATGAGTAAACTATACTTGCTTGAATATACTGTATTGCACCAAAAACGTTCAAATTTCTTGAGGTTTCTTTATTGTCATTCGCATCATGTGGTACATGTGATGGAACGAAATTGTGTACACAGGGTCCCAGCCACATCCAACAAAAGTATAAACTGCAAAACAAAAACAGTAATAAGATCTAAGATGTGAACTAAAACGTATGCTAAACTAAAAACACGCTAGCACTAGTAGTACAAAAAAAATGCGCCGAACAACAGCAGCACGAACATGAGTCTGTGACGAGTACGAATGAATTCAGCAACATGAGATCAGCAGCATGAGATCAGCAGCATAGATAGGCAGCAGCACATGTCAACATTCAAGTGACATTATGGGGGAGTGGTGGCGCAAGTGGTTAGACGGTGGGCTTGTGATCGGAAGATAGCCGGTTCAAACCCCGGTACCG
>JARVLU010000179.1:22926927-22942871 GCA_031762415.1 Simpsonichthys santanae | reverse complement strand
GGCACTGTGTGCAGCTATTGAAAGTCAATGGGAGGTGTGATGACGTCACTGGGAGGCGTTCACAAGTCCGAGTTGCCTCAAGTCGGGTGCGCCGTAACTCGAGGACTAACTGTAATCATCTGATACAAAGGAGACACTGTGTCAAAATTACAATATTCTTATTGTAAAAACCACTATGCAGTTGTTTAATACTATTATTATTATTATTATTATTATTATTATTATTAATATTATTATTATTATTATTGTGGTTGAACTATTTATTTATTTATTTTTAAATTAAATGGACATCTGTCTGTTCTATTTATCCATGAAAAAAGTAGACAGAGCAATTTATTCTGGTTACTGGTATATTTTTATTTAATTTGGAGCATTAAAGCAATACCTTTTTTCTCTTTGTGCTATAGAAAGAATAAATATTTGTGCAACGACAGATAAGATATAAAATCACTGCTACAATTCATTTTTCTTCACAAATGTGATCTAATCTGACTTTAGGGAAAAAATGAAAAAAGTTGCACAAAGAATATTAAAAAATGTTTTTGGAAGAAATCAGTTTCTTCTCAAGATACAAACAGAAACAGGAAACCAGTGTGTTTCATGTATGTTCAGTGGAAATGAGCCGTTTCAGAAGCTCACTGTTGTACACTGACTCATTTCAGGTGAAGGTGAAGTCGGGCAGGGTGAGGGGGGGGTGAGTACTGGAACTTGGTGGAGGACGGGTGGAGTCACAGGAACCAGCTCCAGCTCAAAGCAGGTAAAATTAAGGAGATAGTGCTGGACTTCCTGCAGTCCCCCACCCCCACAGCCAGTCAGCATCGAGGGGGTGGATGATGATCCTTGCATCATACAGGAACCTGGAGCTGCAGCTGGACAATAAACTGGACTGGTAACTAAACACTGGCCTGCTACAAGAAAGGCTATGGTAGGATGTACCTGTTGAGAAGGATTCAAGGTTCTTTACTGGTCATCTTTATTCAACATCTGCACACATCTGTTACAAATGTTTCACCAGTCAGTGGTCTCCAGTGTCCATTTTTATGCCGTGCTCTGTTGAGGGGGCAGTGTGAGCGTGAGGGACAATAAGCACCTCAACAGAATCATTAGGCGAGCAGGGTTGGCGTTGGGGGTCCAGCTGGACTCTGTGGAGGCAGTGGTGGAGCAGAGGACTAGATCCAGACTGAAGCTGATCCTGATCAAGAAAGCTCATCAGAGACTCCGCTTCCTCAGGCGGCTGAGACGAGCTGGTCTGGGGAAGCTCAGTCCTCACCTCCTTCTCCAGGTGTGCAGTGGAGAGCATCCTGTGCTCCAGCATCAACGTGTGGCATGGAGGCTGCACAGCTGCAAAAAAACTACAAAAGGTTGCATAAAAAATTTGAAGGGCAAAATTTAAAAGTGTAAAATAAAATTTTGGATGTCCTGATGCATGCTCAATAATCCAGGTAGAAAAATATATTAAAAGCAATAATATAATAAAAAAAGCTAAGTCTGGTCCTCTGGACATTAAAACAAACAAACAAATAAATAAATAAATAAATAAATAAATAAATAAATAAATAAATAAATAAATAAATAAATAAAAACTACTGTAGACTGACAAACAGTTAAATGAGTTTCAGCTACTTGACAGAAACACTTCCAGATCTTCGCAGCTGTATGTTTCAATTTGACCACCAGAGGGCGACAAAGGCCGCACTCCAATATTTCTGTGTGGTTTGTTGACACTTACAGCTTTAGTCGTGTTTTACAATCATGAAGTTCTTAACTTCTTTTTGCCATTTTCTAAAGTAGAACTGCAAAACATATCCATATGTCCTTCAAAACTTGACAAAAGTTTGTTTTGAAGTTAAAAATTATTATTTTTTGTTGTTAATTATGAGAACTGAGCCATAAAGTTTAATGCTTTAATGGTTTAATGCTCTTTTTACACACTCAGATCACAGACTAAACTTTTTTCTGCTTTACAAACTTTTTTTTTTTAACAGCCTGAAGGGGGGCGGTGCTGTGAGCTGCTGCTGGAGCACAGAGGATCATGTTCTGCTGCTCACCTCCTGCTGCAGCTCAGTCTTCCTGCAGGAGGTTTGTGCGCTCAGCAGCAGCATGGAGGGAACCAAAGGAGAGGAGCGCTCAGCTGAACAGGCAGCCTCTTTATTTGGGACATCAGAGATGGAGAGTCAGAAGAGTGCAGCAGAAAGGAGAAAGAAGCGGATTAACATCTGTAAAGTCACAACTGGGGTACGTTCAACTGCACTCCTTAACTTCTGTTCAGACACCAGAACCTCTCTGCTCTTTAAACTGCACAGCTCATAGGGACTGCTCATTTCATCAAAAATCTTGTAAAAATTTGCTCTGTTTCATTTTATTTATTTAACTTTTTTTTTTTTTACATTTATTATCCATTTAATTGTCCTAATAGGTTTAAGGCAACAAAGGCCACCAAAATGAGGTTTTTGTGGATTTTTATGCGGCAAAGCCAAAATGTATTCAAGTTTTTCTTTTTGAAAGAAACTGGCAACATTGTTCAAACGAAATCAGATTAGAGTGAAATGCTGCAGCTTTACCTTCTGCTGAAACAAGATCACCATGAGGTACCAAAACCCACAGCTTCACGTCAGCATTTTCTGTTCTGTTGACTTTAGCCGTCATTAATCCACAGCTGTCACGCAGCTGAGACTCTCTGTGGAGCCAGTGTGAGCGTGGAAATGTGGAAAGTGTTTTCACTCTGGTGCGAAGAGGCAGAGGCCAGGAGAGGCTCTGCAGGTGGACATGACCTGCTGCTTGTTTCTGAACTGGACCTCCCAGTCCTCCTGGCTGACAGAAAGTTTGAGTCAAAATGAAAATGCAGTGGTTCCTAACCCTGGTCCCTGAGGAACACCTTATGTCTTAGTTGTTCCTCTGCTCCAACACACTGTGATTAACCGGCTTCTGCTGGACTTAAGGAAATACCAGGTACTACTGAATCAGGTGTGTTGGGGCAGAGAAACAAAAACATGGTGTTCCTCAAGGATCAGGGTTGGGAACCACTGGAAACGTTAGGTCCCTGTGCATGATTCTGTGAGGATGTTTGCAGTTTTTGTTACATTAGCAGTAACTAGTTGACAAAACTGTAAATGGAAGACTAGGAAAAAGTCCACAAAGTTTCCCGGCTTGGGTCAAAGTGTAATATTAAAACAAAACGGATGCTTCATTTGATGATTAGGTGCAGTTAATAATGTTTTTGTGCCCAGTGAGCCTAAAGTCTGTTCATAAAAACACAAAAGCTACAAAAGATTAAAGAAAAACTTGTAATTTGTGGTCTGCATGTTTTCTATTCGGATTGAATATTTCGATAATCTTTAACTTTGAATCCCTCAGAGCTTCACCCAGAGGTGAACTTTCCTGTCAGCAGTTTCTGTAAATTCGTTATCAATGAGAATGATTAAAGACGCAGCATTCCTCGAAGTGATGCGTATCGCCCGCTGCCCTTCGTGCCCGAATTTTAAACTAAAATAATCTAATAAAAAAAGACTAGACAAAAGGCTGTAAAAGTGTTTTTGAATTAAAAAATAATAATAATTTTACAGCTAATTGGGTTATTTTGCAATAGGTCAGTGAGAGTGCTGGGTATAAAAAGAGCATTTTAGACAAACTGTATCAGTCAGAAGTAAAGATGGGCACAGGTTCACCAGTCTGCAAAGAAAACCATATAAAGTGGAAGAGTTTTTAAAAATGGAAAGGCTTTGAATGTCCCATCTCCTACAGATCATGGCGTCCATTTTTTTTAATTCTGCTTGTAAACGCATCTGGCTGCCAACGCTGTTGTCAAACTTTTCACTTCTGTTTAAACTTCAGCTAGAAACCACAGGAAGCAGATGGTCCCAGTTTGGCACAGGAAGAAAAGACCAGCTGTGAGGTGTTTAGATCCAATTCTCTATAACTGTGATTCCTGTTAAGACTTGTTAGACACATTTAAACTTAAAAATCCTCCAAAAAGGGAAGGATTGTGTCATGCGGTGAGAACAGAGCCAGGTTTTTCCTCCAACACGATGATTCTTCACACAGTCTCCAGGTTTCCAGACTTTTATTTTGTTGATGCTCGGCCTCAAACCTCAGTGTGACGAGTTAATTTTCACCTTTACTGTAAAGACGCAGGAGACTTTGATGAAATGTGCTGGTAAAGTATGTTTCAGAGTCAGAATTGCTGGTTTTCACGAGACAGTTTGCTTTCACAGCCCACTGAGAGTGATGACGCCTACCTTTAAAAATAAAACATTCAGTTTTCCTGCCTGTTCAGCACATAAAATAAAGTTTACAGACTCGGAATATCAGAATCACGCTAGCACACTAACTTCAACAGTCAGTTCTGAAAAAGTTATGAGCAATTAATATCTTACCTGTCACAGATAGAAATTTGAATGAGCCGATGTTGGAGAAAAAATAGTTTTATTCTTACTAGATTGAGGAGCTTACTGCAAGTCTGTACCAAAGTGGACTTCTGACATCCTAAAACAACTCCAATTTCAAAATAAAATGTAACTGCAGTTCATACATGTGCTCGTATAAAAAAATTTACATGACCGTCTGCAGAAATGTATAAAAATTCCTGCCGCAAATTATGCAGGCTGCACATTAAGTGCTACAACTAGCTGCTGCTGCAGTTTGCACTTGCAAATAACTACATATAAATTAAATATCAGTGTAACACAAAATCAGCTCGATGTAAAGAACTGGCACAGATCACTATGGTTTAGAGCATGGAGCCTTTCTTTCTCCAAACCAAAAGAGCTATCTACAACAGGTAAGATATTGACTATAATTTTCCGCAAAACTCCACTTCTAAATATCTGAAGCATCGGTTTAGGTTTTAGTGTTGGAAATAAACGTAAAACAACTTTGATCTTTATGGAAAAAGATGTGTTAACGTTAATTCTGCCTGATGAGTGATGAAATGGTGCAGTGGTAATGGCGCAAACAAAATCCCCCAATGGCTCTATGTATATCTTTAACACTTCCTCAAAATATAGAAAAAAAATCTTGCAGGTGTTTGAAATACATTCACTTTTGGGACCTCTGAGAAAAGAAGAGTTAAAAACCTACAACAACAAAATGTGCCTTTTTTATTTATTTATTTTTTGCAGGGAAAAAGGTCATTTGTAATGTGCTGGACAAACATTTTCAGTCTGAGGGGCGACAAGCTGCTGGAAAATCTAACTAAACAGGACTTTCCACGTTAAACCACAGCTCTAAATTTAGTTTGTTGTGAACAAAATGTGAATCTATGACGTCAGAAACATCCAAACTGTCTCAGACTGCATGATGAACACCCAGAATGTCTCCTGAGGGCCACTTTTAATTGTTATCAGTGTCTAAACAACTTAACGCTCCTGTCCTCCACCCCTCCTCTGCAAAATCTCTTTTCTTTGATACGCCCCTCTAATTACAAACCTACTCAGCTGCGCTTTTGACTCGTCAGATTTTTCACAGCTGAACACGTGAGAGAGGCAAAATGAAGGGATGCACGTCGCCCGCTGCCTTTCATATCAGAGTTTCAGGCTCTTTAGCTTTATTTCTAATCTCGTGAGGTATTCTGAAACGCCACTCTCAGTTTGAGTCATGAATGACTCTCAGCTACCACGTCAAGTATTACTTTTTTAAAGTGACTCCATTTTTGCCATGTTTGTTTTGACTAACAGTGAACTGAATATCTCAATATTTTTTAGGATAAATCACGATATATGATATGCATCTCGATATTTTTTTCTTTCCATATAGT
Organism: Simpsonichthys santanae; assembly: GCA_031762415.1. Lineage (NCBI taxonomy): Eukaryota > Metazoa > Chordata > Actinopteri > Cyprinodontiformes > Rivulidae > Simpsonichthys > Simpsonichthys santanae. The sequence goes on along the minus strand of JARVLU010000179.1, from coordinate 22,937,119 downwards.
AATAACAAAATATATTTCTGAGTCAAAGCTTTGTCCCATTTGTCACACAGGCACATTTATTAATAAAAGCTGTGACTGTACAAAATAAATGTCTAAAAAAATAAACTACGGTATTTACTTACATTAAAGTTTTTTTTGACATCCATTTACATATATAAGTACAAATTATAAGTACTTATACATAAGTACATGCACAAGTCATTGTTTACTGTTATTGTAGTCTGTACTTTATATGTTCTCTTGTAAATGAATCCTCGTGGCTCAATGAGCCCGTTTAAATAAAGGTTGAATGACTGAACTAGCTGTGGCGGCCATCTTGAATTAGGTCAACTCCATGTTACGCGGCAGATGAGATATTTTAGCAACACACACACAGCCACCTGAATCCTTCTGGCATTTCTATACATTAGTAGACAAATACAGTATTTAATGATTTTTGTTGATTCATTAAACTTAATGTTTTGTTTTTCACCTCTTGAGCTGATAATATTATTTTTTTTTCCTAAAGAGGATGAATTTGGACTTCTTTTAAATGTAGAAATTGGTTATAATGGGTTTATTGTGTAATTATAAATTATCATCTTAACACATTTGCTGCACGGCGACTTAGAAGTGGACATTTCTCAGTGATAACGTTCATAAAACGCTCAGCTTGGATTAATGCAATATTTTTTTATTTACTCTGACATCATGTTTGAAAACAGCTGCTGACATCTTTAGTATTCAGATTGAACAACACGATTAACGGTGAGAACAACAGAGTATTTTATTTTGAGGATTTTGACTGATAAATTATCTGTGATTAATGTTTTTTTTTTTTTTTTCCGTTGTTTAAACTGTAGATCCTGCTGCTGATCTTACTGATCGTCCTGCTGGTTGTAGTGTTTTCACTGGGAAGGAGCGATAAGGACACGGGTAAGCTTTACTTATGACAATGTTCAGCATCATCACTCGCAGTTTTTGATTTTAAAGTGTTTCTTTTAAATAAAAATGTGTGTTTACAGGTTTTTAAATAGATCTACTCGTTTAAGAATTGCAGCTCTTTCTTAGCTCTAAACTGGGCATGCTCCTTCAGCAATTTCAATTTTAAAGACATTCTGTCTTCAGCATGTTTGTGGAGCTTGAAGCGGTTGTTTCTGAACATGCAGGTGGAGCTGTGACCTCTAGACGGCTGACATTAAAGAAAATTATAGCTCATTTAATTTGGCAAGCATTTAAATTAAAGAAAAGGTTAGCTCTTTATACTTTGTAGAAGTAGAGTTTTAATGTTTACAAATCAGCATATGAAGGGACCTACCTATATAATTTACAAAAAGCCAACAAACATCTCACATAAAAATAAGGGACAGTCGTGTTTGCGCAGTAAACTGTTGGGCAGAAAGCAACAAGTCAACAACAGAGACGACCCGCTACGAGCCAATTTAGATTTGTCCACTTATGCTAGAAAGCTTAGCCTCGAGGAACGGGAGCGGCATGTGGTGAAGCTACTTCAAACCGGCCAAGACGAACATCCACGCTGAGAAGTGGATGAACGGACGACCCGACATTCTGACTGAACATTAATTATGTTGATATTTGAGATAATCTGATCGAATCCTGTTTCCGTTCACCAGAGAGTCGTAAAAGGCCTACAAGTCCCACAGAAACCTACCGTATTTTCCGGCGTATAAGTCGCATCAGTCACAAAACGCATCATGAAAAGGAAAAAAAAAAAAACATTTATAAGTTGCTTCAGCGTATAAGTTGCATTTATTATGTGTTTATTTAATGGTCAAACAGCTTCATTTCACCTGGATGGCACCATCCATCCATCCATCGCGACCGGAGCCACTACTGTAGCTCTCCAGCGTTCCTCCACCTGCACCAGCTGAGTGAATCAAGCGCACACGGCAGGACTTGCTGCTGCAGGTCTTTGAAATTTAGTGTCGGTTAAAAATTACGTTATGAATATGGAGAAAAAAACTTACACAAGTCGCTTCGGTGTATAAGTCACAGGACTGACAAATCTATGCAAAAAACTGTGACGTGTATGTCGGAAAATACGGTGCATGTGAGTGATACTGTAAGAGTCTAATAAATTCAACAGGATACACATTTTGAGACTGTTGCACTTTTTATATATATTTTTTTCAATTTCATTATATGTTTAGATAAGCATGTATTAAGAATATTTTAACTGTAAATATACCTTATCGCTTTAATTATAAAGCACTTTTAAACTTCAACAAGGCCAACCAAAGTGCTGTACAGCAAAAAAACAGAACAAGCAAAGGACACAGGACAAAATACGTAGATCCAAACAGGTAAAGATAAAAACTAAATGACCAACGTCATAGAATACAGACAAATAAAATCAACTCGCACTTTGTCAAAAGCCTGGGAATAAAAATGATTTTTCAAACGAGACTTAAAAACAGTGGGAGAGGAAGCCTGCCTGACATGTAGTGGTAACTCAGCCCACAGTTTTGGACCTGCAGGAGAGACAGCTTAAAACCAGGAACCAATACAATCATCTGGTCTGCTGACCTCAGAGAGCGCTGCATATGGCTGCAGCAGATCAGCGAGACAGGAAGGGGCAGAGTTTTAAAAACATACAGAAGGATTTTAAAATGGATTCTCTTAATATAGGAGACAGATCATGAGGTTAATCTGCCCCAAAACAAACAATCAAATCCCACCTGGTAGGAAATGACCACAGATAAGTTCTTCATTCTTCAAAACCCAGCACTTCCTGTTGACCGCATCTATTTGGGTCATTTGTACCCGGCGTACGGTGCCAGGAAATTTCCTTCCTTTTTTCCCACCTGTTTGTGTATCCAACCACAACGCAGATATGGACCATATTGTTCAAATCTGTGAAGAACCGATAGATTGATGTAGTCTAACTCGTTGACGTGTAAAGACAAATGGCACGCGTTGTTTTCTGCACACCAGCGAGATTCTGACTTGGACTTTTATGCGGTCAAAATGACACGTAATCTTTCCTAGACGTGCTTCACTCACCGAGTTTAAAACACTGTTTGTTTTACTGTAGGACGCATGAACAGCGCTTTATTAAAAATGTATTTACATCAGAGCAAATGAAGCCGCTCGGCTGGCTTTAACAGTTTGTCAAACCTTGTTTTTTTTCTTGCTAAATAAAATACCTGTGGCTCTGAAGGTTGCCACATATTCGACGAGCCTCTTTCCTGTTTGCGTTGGATAACAAAGTTCACAACCTCCTGCAAATTCCTGACTGTTCCTTCAGGAGACGTGAGGTCGAAGTGAAAACGACAAATACTGTCTCTGTGTCCGAGTTCAGAAGTTTAGAAAACGGTCCAGGCGCAACAGCTACACTTCTGTTAGCACCGTTTAATGTGAGAAATTAGGTAATTATCTGCGGTTTATTTAAACTGTTTAACAGTTCTGGCGAGAACAGAAAATTAGCAAATGATGATGCAATACTCTGATGTCCCTAAATTGTCATGTATGGATTGTGACACATATCGTAATCCAGAAATGTCCACATCTAGAAGGTGACTAATCCTCAGCTCATCATAAATTGACAGTCGGGCTGATTCAGTGTCATGAACTCTGAAGGGATCAGAGAACTGTGTGTGGACTTTCTGCTGCTCTGAGTCATTCAGAATCAGAGAAAACCCGAAGCAAAAATCTCGTTGTGTGTCCAGAGTCGTGTGTGTCAGGAAAAACCCGGGGGATTTTACACAATTTGTTGCAAACCGTCGCAAAATATCCACAGAGTCACAACTTTTCTGAGCGAGGATGCCTCAAATTAATAGATGTCAATGCTGCGCTGCAATCTGCAACAAAGTAACTGCTGATAAAAACACAAGCAGGTTTTAAAATAAACTGTTCTACAACAACGCTCTCGAAGAAAAACACCTTTTCAGGGCATCGCTGGTCTTTTATAGATCAGTCGTTGGGTCGGTCCCATCTAGTGACTGTCAGCTGATAAGAAAACAGACCCAGGCCTTCCTCACAAAATAATAATAATAATAATAATAATAATGATAATAATAATAAGAAGAAGAATAATGTCACACAATGTCATCAATGTATGTTTCCATACAAGGACGAAAATAATAATAAATATATCTGAAACTAGTTTAAATAGTAATTCTTTGTGATTAAGGAAGTTAATGAGTTGTTCATTTCTTTTTTTTTTTCTTTTTTGTATTTAAAGAAAGTTGTTTGTTTGAATTGTTTATCAGAGAAAAAGGGGCAGATATGATAAGATTTTTTATTTCTTCATCTGCCACCTTTCATTTTATATTTTGCATTTTTTCTTTTATCTGTATGCTGAATTGTTTTTTATGCTATTTATTATAAAATGAATGAATAAATAAATAAAATACATCTGTTATCTCAGTGTTTAGCTCAATAATAAAGGTTATTAATCATAAATGGTGGTGCAGAGGTTAGAGAAAGCAAAGTTTGCTGGTTCTAATCCCCTGACCGCTACTTCAAAATGTGGGTGGAAAAAGTTGAAGCATTCACATCTGCCCCACCTCTGGGCTCTTGAGCAAGGCCCTTAACCCCCTCCAGCTGCTCCCCCAGGTGCCCCAGATGGCAGCCCTCTGCTCCACACATGTGGGCTGTAGTAGCTTGGTGGTCAGTAAGTTAACTCTCTGCAGCCATAATGAATGGATGTGAAGCCAGCATTTTAAAACCTTGGGGAGGGGGGGGGGGGGGGGGTGTTATGATCAAGTAAAGCAAAAAACAGAATTTCTTCATTTTTTCTTTAAATATTAAAGTTAAAATTTACTAACCCTGTGTCTCGTGCCTGAAAACCCTTTTATTCAACAAAAGTTTTAGCATATTAACAAATGCTGCTACTGACTGAGGATCTTTATTTCCTGTTTTTATTCAGCAGTCTGATGGATCGACAGGGTTTTGGCCACACATGTCGGTAAAGCTTAGCTTACCCGTGACCATAGTTTCCACTTCATAACCCTTTCAAAATAAACTCAAATGGCAGAAACTAACAGGTCGCCATAAACAACCGGTTACAAAAAACACCATATCAAACCAGCACGCCGTAACGTTGGCTTACCCTTACACTTTCTTACCATTTCAGCTCGGTGACTACCAGAGGTGTAACAGCAGCAGGTTGACTTCATCTATGCTGCTCCAGACCTTACATAAACAAGAAGGCGTCTCAGAAGTTTTTTTGAGAAAGTGGATGAACACACAAAGCATCAAACTGAGCGTCATACATGACGAGAGCTGTTTGTTTTACACTTTTTTTTTAGAATTGACATAGTGGGTGGGTTGTGCGTCTACACGTTACCATTAAATGACATGACGCTAAATAAACCTAGCCCAGCAAAATGACCCCACACAGTATTTTTACATGCCCCTTAATAAAATATCTACTAAGTTTAAAGTAGAATGAAACTTTATTTAGTAGAAAATGTTCATTAAACCTATTGCCAGAGATCTTGGAGTGAAAATCAGATGAAATAATATGTATTTGTACTTTAAGTGGTAAAATCTGTTAAGTAGTGTGATGTCATTATGAAAAATAGTTAAAAAAAATACTTTAATACTCTGTTTGCACCTGGATTTCTGTGCCAGTCTTCCTTTCTTTATTTGAGACCTCGGCATTAACGTTCCATACGCAGTTTGTTTTTCTATTAGTTTCAGTTTAAAATCTGCATGAACCGAGAATGTTTTGGCTATTATGGCGTGAGACGGACTATTTGCAGCATTTGGAGCATTTATTCATTTAGGGGTTGTTTTAGTAGGGTGGTTAGTGGGTGAAATAATAATCAAAGCTCCGCGGCGGCGTTGTGGAGCTACAAAAACTGCTGCGTTATTGGAAAAAGAAGGTAATAAGCTTGCTGAACAGATCCCACAATAGATTCTTAAGGGAACTCGAAACAGGGATTATTTAGGAAGGGACTCGAGGTGGGTCAAGTTACTGAGAAGCTAAAGGGGAAAGTTAACGTGCAGTCTCGAGTTAACCCCTAACTCTCTGTGCTTTCAGGGTAAAATTAGTCATAAATCCATTTTTTCTCCATGAGACAGGAATGTTTTCAGCATTCCCTCTGGTTAAATGTGGGCAGCAGCATCAGTATGCCCTTTGTTGCAAACTGCCAGGCTAAAAACGCCCCTTTTCCTTTTTCTAGGGGTAGCAGTGGTGAATGTGGGCAGCTGTCTTCAGGGCGGGGTGCTCCCTCTGCTGTGGTAGATTTCCTGCCCAGTCAACATGAAAGCTGCATGGGAAGAATATAGCTTGACTTTTTTTTTTTTTCCTCGCTCCCCCAGACTTGTGTTTACTTGGTTTATTCATGACCAAGCAGTGCCTCTTTCATAATGCACCTTTCTTCGTGTAGCTTTTGGAAAGAGATGAAAAGTAACACAAACATTCAAAGAGTTGACTTCTTCTCAGGGCTGTGCCAAATGTTGAGTTGGTTATGTCACAACATCTTGTCCACATTGAGACAGAGCATCCTCGTGTTGGGTTCAAACCACAATGCAGGTCTCGAGGCGGTGAGGAGGGGTCTTCTCACCGACACGATAAGATTCTCCGTGTCCTGTCGGCTACAAGCTTGATCCATGTATTAGTTGTTTCAGAGGCTTTAGAGGAGATCCATGGTTTCTTGACTGGTGTCACCCTGTCTGTGGGAAAAATCTTGGAATAGATAACGTTGGGTTAAATCGTGATCTTTAAAGTTTAAATCTCTGGCATGAAAGGTGGAAGGTGGCGTGCATTCTTTGAAGAAACTCTGTTTTGAATTACCGTATTTTTAGTGTTAGCTCAGTGGTCCGTGTTGCTGTCTTGTAATCATGAGGCTGCAGGTTTGAGTCAAGATGGGCTTCTCGTGTAAATAATTACTAAATGTTTCATGCGACTTTGCTCACCGTGGAGCCCCCTGCAGAAAGGAGCGGCCTAAAGAAAAACAACTTTGTTTATCATTGTTATGTAATGTAATTGCACAGCCTCATTTCTTTTCTGTAAACCAGTGTGAATGCTGCGTCAGCGTTCACACGATTAGTAAATTACTGGATTGGGCTTTTTGCTCCAGTTTTTCTCGTCTATTCTTTAGATTTGCATACACGTCTGTGCTTTGGGCAACATTTTAATATTCACTCATTGGGAAGGGAAGGGGGCACATCTTATATTTTAATACTTATGTTAGGCCTAATTCCCACAACTTGACTCCAAATATACATAAAGTTAAATGTTCAATAATTTAACATTGAAGATAAAGAGCGTTGTGTTAAATCATTCACTCTCACTCACACCTAGGGACAATTAAGAGTTACCAATCGGCCTATCATGCATGTTTTTGGTCTGTGGGAGGAAACCGGAGTACCTGGAGGAAACCTACACATGCACGGAGAGAACATGCAAACTACACCCAGAAAGGCCCCCGGTCCGGGATTTGACCCGGCAACCTTCTCGCTGAGAGGCAGCAGCTCTACCGGTTGCACAACATTCCACCTTCATTTAGGCCATTTTAATTTTTTTGCTAGTTGCTCAGCTTACATTTCTAACTAAATGACTTTATTTGCCATAACAACGTATTTACAAATGGAGGTAACTTATCGACAAATGCTTTATATTTTAATTGTATGAAGAAAATACTAAAAGTTCTGCACTTGAGCTGAGCCTTCTTCAGTGTATAAACATTGTTTTACAATTATTGTTAATGCTTTTGAAATATTTAGAAATCAATCAATAACCTGTTTATAATACATTGTTTATAGCTTTAGTCCTTTATGTGAACACTAAATTTATAAACATACCGTATTTTTCTGACTATAAGGCTCACTTAAAATCCTTTAATTTCCTCAAAAATCGACAATGATTTTTACGTATTAATTCTGGTTATGCTCACTGACCTCAAACCTGTTTTATGTGGTTATTGTGAATGAGTTTGACTTATCTGACTGTTTTGTTTTGCTTAGTGCGTCTTATAATCTGGTGCGCCTTATAGTCCGAAAAATACGGTAGTATAAATATATTTGCGTTACATTTACCTCAGCTCAGAAAAACAAACTAAACGTGCATTTTCTCACCACCGTTTCTATTTTTCCTGACAGGAGGGGACCCCTGGCTGGTTGAGGCCTTCGAGGAAATTCAGCAGAAACAGTGTCCACCTGGGTAATGCAAGACTTTTATAACAAGAAAAATAAAATCACAGCTCACGTGTCGTTTAATGGATTGTCTCCTTTTAACTCCACCATTTGAGGGATGAATGTCAAGATGTTTTGTAGCCAAGAATGAAGCTTCTCAGCTGTTTGGCCTTCAGTTATTTGGCGTCTTCTTCCTATAAATAGCTTTAAAATGACAGCACAAAGAAAAGAAGTGATGTTTTTACATCCCTGTGATAGTTTAGTCTGTCTCCTTTGTGTTTTTAATGTGTGGAACTAACCCTATGTTTTGTTTCCAGCGGTGCCATTTTATAGGAAAATGTATCTGTCAATGGAAACTGAGCTGATGACTTTGACTAATCAGGCGTGTTTGTTAGTAGAGGGGGTGTGTTTGCATGTGTGTGTTGCAGATTTAGTAATGAGTAACCCCAGACAGAATCATCACACAGAGACAAAGAAAACCAGTTAGACCACACAAATATTTTTCTGCGTAGTTTGGGTTTTATACTGTTTTGGAAACTGCTGATTGTAAAAATGTAACATGCTGTTTCACCAAAAGGGAGTCACCACATAGATTTTATTCAATTAAAAAATAAGTTCAGATTGTTTAAAGTGGAGCTGCTTTCAGTGGTCAGTATCTCACCTGCTGTAGATGGCAGAGCAAGTTTAGTTTGGAGTATCAAAGAGATGTTCTTGTAAAAGAGTCAGATTAGCAGTTGCTTAGACTTTCGGAGCAGATTTTAGCGGTCTAACACAGACCAGTCCAAGCCAATGCTAATGCTAATGCTAATGCTAATAATATTGCTATAAACTAATTCAACACAGAATATTTTTTAATATTTCTATTCTATTTGATTCGGTGATCGTTTCAACAGATATTTTTGGTTATTTTCATTCAAGACAAATTATTTCAAAACCACAAACTCAAAAGCAACAAGATGTAAAAATGTATTATTCGGTGTTTGACTAATTTGAACAAACAGAAAAAAGTACAAGTCAATGTTTGGTTCGTTCAATGTAGGTACATTTTGTAAAAATGTGCATGCAGATTAAAAGTCGTGCCTTTGAGCTATTTTATGACTTTCTTGCATATAATTATTTAGCCTCAAGTTCTTTATCTAAACCAAACTTGGCATCTTTACATTGTATATATCAGATTAGATATTTTTATTGAGATGTAGGATTAGTTTAGTTTTCATGTGTTTTCCTCTGTTTTTCTGTGCACGGTCACTTACTGCTCCTCGGTCAGTTTCTGCTCCTCAAGCTGCCACGCCCACTCGTCAGCCCAGTTGTCTCCTCTTCCTCATCAGTCTAGTCCTGTAAATCCAGTCAGGTTGTTTCCACACCAGCGGAGCGTTGTTGGTTTCCATGCCTCAGTCTGGTTATCCTTGTGTTCCTTGTGAGTCTTTCCAAAGCTCTTGTAGGTTTGAGGCCAAGTCCACTTTTTTTTTTTTAAATAAATACTGGTTTATTTTTGGGAACTTTTTTGAGTTTTGTCTGCATTCTGGGTCCAAAACCTTATGCGCCATGACACCACTGTCTGCTATGACACACTTTTCAAAGTAGATTGTCTGTTTGGCTTCTACAACATTCTGAATCTTCGTGGCGCTCCTTAAAACTCGTCTTTGTAAAGTAAAGAAGCACAACACACAGCTCCAACCTCTGTGTCCTTTGTTGTTGTTGTTGATGATGATAATGATGATGATGATGGGCAATTTCATGTGTGTAAATGACACCACTGCATTGACTTTCAGTCAGATATTTTACAGTCATAACGTTCCACTGGCATTGTCAAGGCAAACCCATAGGTCCATACACATGGTCCATAGTGGAACTAATAGTCCTTACAATCCTCAGAGAGTCTTTGGAACTGGTCCAAAAGCAACTACAGGTAGTCCTCGGTTTACGGCGTACTTGGTTTATGGCGTTTCGCGTATACGGCCGTCGCCCCCAGTGACGTCATCACCCCTCGCAGACTTTTTTTGCAGCATTTTATGGGTTTTTTCGGGGGGTTTTAGGGTATTTTGTTAGCTAACTGCTTGGAAACACATTAAAACACATTTAAAAACATTAATATGGCCGTTAGAAG
>JARVLU010000179.1:22912242-22923321 GCA_031762415.1 Simpsonichthys santanae | reverse complement strand
TGACGTCACTGGGGGGCGACGGCCGTATACGCGAAACGCCGTAAACCAAGTACGCCGTAAACCGAGGACTACCTGTACTGTATGTGTGTGTGTGTGTGTATATACACAAAGTAAATGTGTGTGTGTGTGTGTGTGTGTTGATATACTGAATGAATAATGTTGTTTATGAAATAAAGACAGTATATTATAAGTTAGAAGTCAAGCTCTTGCTGTAATAACAAAAGTCAGTTTTAGAAAAATGAAGGATTTCTGCAGGAAGATTTGGTTTATAAAAGTGTTTCTTGTGTAAATATTTAACTTTTGTTGCTTCTCGAGTGCCACAAGATGAATGAGGTGGGAGTAAAAACAAGGAAACAGATAAGGGCTGTTAAACTATTGAGTGTTTTAAAATTTGATCTTTTATGTTGCAACCTTGAAGCCTAAACAATCATTTTAATGAAACTATTAAAGAGATGGAGAATGTCTCTTTGATTAGTGGTCATGTGTCATTTTTACACGCTCTCTCAAACAGTGAATGAGACAACTTGGCTAATAGAGATTACCTGTTTAATTAGAAGTACATTAATTAAAAAGCATAATACATTAAATACATTATACTGAACATGCATATACTGTATACTTGTATACATGTGCAAAATAATAGTCAGAGCTAAATTTCATCTTCTTCCCCTGATTATAACTTGGTTATCTGGAGTACGACGATGGTTTTTACTGAGGATTATGAGTAAGAAGTAGTAGGGGAAACTGGTTTAACCTTTCAAATATTTCATTATATTAGCTATTGTCTGTCTGAGTTTAAATAAAGTAAGCTCAAAGATGATTTTTAACAAAATGTGTTCAAATGTTCTTTCTTTTGAAGGGATAAGTAGTTTCACACTTACAGCACAAATCTTTAAACAATACTCTCAAACTGTGCTGTTATTGTTAACCTTTTTTTTTAATCTGCTTCTTTCCACAACAATTCAAAGTTAACGCTCTGTTGAGGCCTAACAGCATGCGTTCGGAAAAAAAGCCATTCAGCCGAAAACTTTACCAAGTAAATTCCATCTCTGCTGTTTGAAAACAAAGTCCAGTGTGATTAATGTAAAGTTCTGTGGTTTCCAGCCGTGTTTAGGGTGGTGTGATTCACAAGTCCAAAGGACTGTTTGCGTAAAGCGCAAATACAAAGAACAAAACACTGAACGAGTGGCTGGATGAAAAACAGATCGTGGTGTTCTTTGAAACTAAAATGAGATTAAAAAGCGTAAAGTGAGCGCCGTTTGTGCATTTATTACCATATTTTTCAGCCTATAGGGCGCACTTAAAATAATTTATTTTTCTCAAAAATCAACAGTGCACCTCATGTATTAATTCTGGTTGTGCTTAGTAACCCCAAACCAATTTTGTGTGGTTATTGTGAATAAGTTGACTAATGTTTGACTAATCTGACTGTTTTGTTCCGCTTAATGCGCCTTATAATCCAAAAACTATGGTACTTGAAACTCCTGCAGCTACATGATCAAAGCAGCTCATTGTGACTGTGAATTTATTTGCTTTCCAACTTCTGCAGGGCCTGTACCCTGAGTCTCATGGGATTGTGGACAACAAGATGTACGACGTGACCCGAAACGCCTTTTTCAGCTTGAAAACTGAGGAGAAATTCAACCCGCAGTGGTTCCAGGGAGAACCAGTAAGTACAATGGAATAAAAACGAGTTGTTGCACAAAACCAGCAGCAGTTTTGCACAACTCAGTGATAACATTTTGATAAAGTTCTTCCTCTGTATATGTAGCCAGTAACTTGGAGTCACCAAAGTGCATAACTTTGACGACTCTTCTGAGAAAACTGAGTCATACGATGTAACTCACTCTCCCTGTTAGGAGCTTCTTGTTGCCCAAAAGTAAAATAATCATAATGTTTGTCTCTGTTAGTAAAAAAAACAAAAAAATCTAACAAACCTCTCAATGTTTTTTTTAATTGACACTCAAAAAAAGATAAAACTGTGTATTTACAACTAATGGACTTTTGGATCCTAGCACGTTTACGCACTTGCTTAAACTTTGCCATGAACAACTGAAGTCGACTCTGCCTGTTAGCAAAATACTTTATGAAGCACTGATGGAACTCCCAGAAAGAAACATCTATAACTGATAAAGTTTTAAGTTAACCTAATTCAAGCTTGCCAAAACTGTCTGACTATTGGAAACACAAGAATGTCTGTAAGTCAGCCAGTGCACACATTAAGCTAACATTTGGTGTGGTAGTAGCTGAGAGTCATCCCAGCATGCACTCTGAGAGCTCATATTTGACATGAGATTGCTCATAAAGTTGTTTACAAGGTTGGATCAAAACGGCTTTAACTCCTTCCCTTCTTATAATGAGATGATCTTAGTTTAAACCTCTAGCGTGAAATGGTGGGAAATATGCATTCCTTTAAGGAATTCTAGGCCTTTAATTATAATTTTAGATTTAGGTTGAAAACTAAGAAGAAATTCAACCCACAGTGGTACCAGGAAGAACTACAAAGCTTTTGCAAAATGATGTGTAAAAAATGGCCGTTGGCTCTTGTTCAGCAGCACTTAGATATAAAAAAAACTTTCCCTCCCGGTTATGAGCTTCTTGTTATAATTATGGATTTGGGTCATGTTAAAGTGACATCTTGTGGGGAGCTTCCTAAAGCTCATCCCTTTGCTGGATGAAGCCTGGCTCCTTCCAGGCAGCAGCCAAATGGCTTTCTAGGAAAGGAAGAAAGGATGGATGACTCCCCTTCAGCTGTTTACTGTGCAGGACTGATTTATTTTTATTTTTTTGTAATGGATTCCAAATGAGTACCAAAGTGCATCTGGCAAAACATGTTTATATACCTGCTGCGTTACCGGTATAATTTCAGCTTTAGGTTGGTCTAATGTGGATTGATGTGGACAGATTTGACAGAACTGTGAAGGATTTTATTTATCTAATGTCTCCCACAGAATGGATACGAGCCTTAAAAGGACAATCTGGTCCTTTTGCGGGAGGTGTTTTGTCAAAGAATTATGTTATATCTTCAAAAACCCTCTGTCCAAACTGATGGTTCAGGTCTTTTAAAGTCATCCTCAGTAAAAAGGTTGTGAACAGTTAATATCTTACCTGTTTCAGATAGCTCCTTGAATGGTCTCAGTTTAGAGAAATACAGTTCCTCGCTGCTTCGCAGTTCGTTTATCATGGACTCTCTCTATCGCGGTTTTTCAAAATAAGATTGGACATGACACACAGTTGGCTGATTCATGATGAGCCGTACGATCGGCATGAGATTTTTATTTGGAACAAATTATTTTAAATTATTTAACACATCCTGCACCTTTGTGCAGCCCATACTGCAGGATAAGCTTCCTGCTGCAGCTGATCAGCTGTTCTCCATGCAGAGTGGAGAAGTGGGCGTGGCCAAGAGCGCTTACAGGTGGCAAAGAGCAGAGGAGGCAGAGAGCTGAACATTGTTTAGAATATTGCAAGCGTGTGGGAAGTGTTTAAAACGCCTTTATATATATATAAATATATATATATATATACTGTATATATATACTGTATATATATATACAGTATATATATACTGTATATATATATATACAGTATAAATACATATATATATACTGTATACTATATACTGTATATATAAATATATAAAGTACAGTATATAATCAACTACTACTTACTACTTGTACTAATATTCCTACTTGGCAGTTTTTCCACTTATCGCGGGGCTTCAGGGTACGGATCTCCGGTGATAAACGAGGGACTAATGTAGTTTAATTCTTACAATATTGATGAGCTAACAGCTAATCTGAGCTAGCATGAGATCAAAGCGGACCACTGCCCTCCTGCAACAACTTCAGCCTCAAATATTCCATATTGGTTCATGCTAAAACTAATTTCTGAATGTTTATGTTAACTTTAAATTGACAAGAAACGGCAGCAGCTAGCTGTAGCACTTCCAGTACAGCCTGGGGTGCTTCCAGCAGAAATATTAGAATGTTTGTCATTCAAGCTGCCTAATAGCCTAATGAGGTCTTTTAAAATCATTTTTCATGCTCGGGGCACAACTCTTTCTCAAAAATATCATAAAACGCTTCAAAAGTTTTTCAGTTTACAATTGGTTTAATTAAGAAGGCAGCAATCCACCTCATTCAGATTCACTGTTAGCTCATCTGTCTGGTCAGATGTTCTGGGAGCCATCTACCCCAGGTTAGATGTTAATTTTTAACCTTTCCACAAAACCTCCCTGCAAAATATCTCTTTCATTCTCATCACCTCTTACGTCATCTTAGTTAATTTTATTAACTTTCTGTTCCTCCTTCAGATCTGGATCACTGCCATGCAACAAAAACTAAAGACGGCAACTTTCTTCTGGCCAGGTTCTGACGTCCCCATCAATGGCACCCACCCAAACTTCTACAAGAAGTATGATTGGTAAGAGTGACATGTTTGAATGTAACTGCATGGCGTGATTCCTAATGACAACAGTGCCTTCACTAAATGAAGCATCTGTGTGTGCAGGAGTGTCACGTTTGAGACCAGAGTGTCGACCCTGTTTGAGTGGCTCAGTTTACCTGAAAACAAAAGGTTCTGCCTGTTCCTTTTTGTAATTCAATGATGACCAAGTCCAAAAATCACAACTAAACTGTTTTATTGTTATTTCAGACCTGACTTTTATACTTTGTACCTGGAAGAACCTGACTCTTCAGGACATAAACACGGCCCTAACAGTCCAGAGGTGAGTCATCCACTAAACCTGCAGGTGAAGGCTGGTTGCTAATTATCCAGAATAATGACTGACTGCGTAAAAATTAAATATTAAAACTAAGAGAGAGAGAGAGAGAGAGAGAAACACAGCAGCATTGCTAATGGATGTTTTTTTCTTTTTTCTAATGTGCGATTTAGTTTGATTTTAACTTTTTTTTTAATTCTCTGGTCGTCCATTTTTAGGATTATCAGAAAAAAAAATACATTTCGACAGTTTGTAAAACATACATTAGACTTTAGGCTTTAACATGTTTGCGCTTTGAACCAGTTCAGATATTTTTGTGACGTTCGAAACAAAAGGTAAACCGAAGAAACTTTACTATGAACACTGTGAGTACCATTTTCTGACCATTTTCATTTTAAAAGTGAGCAATTTCCCTAACATTCATAAATTAAAAATAAATATATTTCAAATCTACACATTTCAGATGATGCAGTAAGAAATTTAAAAAAAAATCTTGTATTCCTTTCTCCCATCACCTTTAATACTAAGATCATTCTATTTTGTGAAATAACAGACATTTGATCAGACTTTGAAAATATTGTATTGTGTCATATCATGCTCAGAGTATCTATTGCAAACGACTCTCAGCTACTACGACATGAAGGTTTAGCTCAATATCTGAGTCAAAGCTGTTTTTGTGTTTGCTAATGTCAATCAGCTGTAGCAGCTGTATACAAATGAGCTGACTCCACATTTTATTCAGTTGTAGAGCTGCATCCAGTCCTCCCATTTAAATTTGTCCTGTGGTTCAGGAAATTGTGGCAACAAGCAAATACTTTGTCTGCATCATGAGTTGTTAAGTTTAATTAGAGTTCAAAGTAACGACTGAAAAGATCAGACAAGAAGTGGTAGGTAAAGAGGCTTTTATTTTGTAGGGGAAAGGAAGTACGCCGGTAGGGAGACTGAGGAGCAGGAGTTTATAGATGTTTTGATGGGGTGATGTGAAACAGAGTGACGTGAATGTGTGTTTATATCCTAACATTTCTGAAGTTAATGGAGGAGGCTTTCCAGGATTCCCGGAATGAGGAGATCTGTGGAAATTCAAGTTTTTTTTGTTTTTGTTTTGTTTTTTCTGGTTAATGGAGGTTGTGGCAGCGAGATGGAGAGCAGACGGGTTGGCCCGACCGAGCAGACCTCTCCAGAATGAGGAATATCCAACTTTGAGTAACAGCAGGAAGGTTGAGAACAGGGAAAGGTTTAACTGAATTTTATTTAATTATTTTACATTTTCTATTATTTCAATTTCTCAATCAGGATTTCGTATAAAACATAGTGCTACCACTGTAGCATTAAATGTTCTAAATGATATAATAATAATAGCTTTTATTTATAATGCACTTTACATACACAATGGACCTCAAGTGCTATAGTGAACATAAGATAACGTCAAGCTAAAAAAGCAACCATAAAAGCAAA
This sequence comes from Simpsonichthys santanae, assembly GCA_031762415.1. Taxonomy (NCBI): domain Eukaryota; kingdom Metazoa; phylum Chordata; class Actinopteri; order Cyprinodontiformes; family Rivulidae; genus Simpsonichthys; species Simpsonichthys santanae. The sequence continues at coordinate 22,917,143 of JARVLU010000179.1, read as the reverse complement.
TGAGAGGAGGAACAACCAGGGGGATAATGCCTCAGAATGATCACATCAAAAACTTAAAATGCACAAAATGCAGATAAAATACTCAAATAAGAACTATGGGTGCAATTTAAAAAAAAAAAAAGTACAATTCAATCAATTAAAAACTGGGTAAAAGGAAATGTTTTAAGACCTTTTTAAAAAACATGTCACGGTCTGTGGGGCCCTCAGATATGAAGGCAGAAGCTCTAGATAAAATCAGTGTTATCTTTCACTATTTATAGATTTCTCTAAGGCCTTTGATACTGCGGATCACTTCATTCTACTTAACCGTTTAACAACGGGTTTTCTAAACTTACATTTGGGTGGTTTGCTGAGTATCTTAAAGATAGACCCCCAGGCTGTCCAGTTAGATGGTTTTTGTTCTGGAGTTCAGTTTATTCACAAGCGGTACCACAAGGTTCTGTACTGGGCCCTTTGTTATTTATCTTGTATATTAATGATTTTGGAAAGGATATTTCAAATTCAGCAGTTCGTTTTTATGCAGATGACACAGTCATATATTGCTTTGCGCCTAAGCCCACAGAAGTGTTTGCATACATGCAGAATGCACTTAATAGAACACAAGAACAACTTTGTCAGCTTTCGAATGTTGACAAAACAAAGCTAATATTTTTTTTTGCAATTCAACATCAGCAATGTCACACCAGTCTGTCATCAGCAATAGTGATGGTCAACAAATTGAACTTGTTTCTACGTTCAAATATCTGGGATTTTTTTTTTTAATTGATGACAAATTGTCTTTTAAAGCACATATTCAGTTTACTGTAAATAAACTGAAGCTTTTACTTGGATTTTATTTTCAGAATAAATCCTGCTTTTCTTTTAGGGTAAAACAGAAATTGTTGGAGTCAACTTTTCTTCCGATTATTGACTATGGTGATGTATTTATACATGAACACCTCTGCTCAATGTCTTCACATGCTGGATAGTGTGTATCATAGCACTTTGCAATTTATTACAAATTATGGAGCCCTAACTCATCACTGTCTCTTGTATGCTAAGGTGAAATGGCCATCTCTCTGCATGTACGCCAGCTTGGCCACTGGTATGTTTTGATTTACAAGGCTATTCTTAAGTTGACAGCACCTTATCTTTCATCGTTGTTTACTCTAAACACACGACCTACAGCCTCTGGTCTCAAGACTTTTTAAATGTTTGTGTTCCTCACGTCAGAACAGAAAGGGAGAAGAAAGTCTTCAGCTTTTCTGCTCCAACCTCATGGAAGAGTTTGCAATCAAAGTTTAAACTTAGAATAGTAGTGTCTCTGAATGTATTTAATACCATGATGGATCCTATTATGTTCAAGTTGCAGAAGTGCAATGGTTTTAACTGAGTCATTTGTTTTATGGTAAGTCTATGTTTATTAGGACTATGTGTTGTAACAGAGTGTTTTATTGCTGAGTGTTTTATTCCCTCTCTGTATGCTGCCAGTCTTGGCCAGATCTCTCTTGTAAAAGAGATCTTTTGATCTCAATGGTATAAACCTGGTTAAATAAAGGTTATTATTATTCTCAGCTGGTCTGGGTGCTGGTGAAACAACTCATCTCCCCACTCTGTAAGGAGTGCAGAAATGAGTATACATAATGCCTGGAATCCTTGCAGTGCCTCCCCCTCAACGGTCACCACCCATTGAGCTTCAACGTTTCTCTGGATGCATTAGAGGAAGATTTCTGCTTTTATTTTATTTTTTAATTGCCAATCAGTTTTATTACCACCATTTTACAAATATCTTCTAAAACATTTAGTTTGTAATTGGCAAGTCTTCAACAAAAATTATTTATGCATTTTTTAACTTATTTTTACGTGCTTTTCTTATTGTTGTTGTTGTTATAATCTAAAGGGCACAGATATTTTTGTTAAACCAAAATAGAACTACAGTAGTTTAAAGGGTCGGTCAACGTTAATACATGGAATAGGACTATGGAATAGTTTGGAAACTGATGTCAAAACAGCTCAGTCAATGTCTGTATTTAAGAAAAAAATTAAGAGTATAATGTTGAAAAGATATATGTAAATGGTAAATACAAAATGTTTTATAAATCATTATATTACTATAAGTTGATAATTTGGTTTATGGTTGACTAACTGCATGAATTGCATTGATTGTTTAATTGTTGTAAAATTGGTTTCATGAATGACTATTGCTTGAATTGATTGTTTGTACTGATTTTTTGTTTTAAGAAGGGGCAGATATTATACGATTTTTTTCTTCTTCTGCTTCCTTTCCTTTTAAATTTGTTCTTTTTTGTCTTCTTTATCCATATGGATTGCAAAGTTGTTGTTTTTTTTTTTGTTTTTGTGTGTGTGTTTTAATTTGAAATGAATAAAATAAATGAAATAAAATGAAATGAAAATAAACAGATGCCTAATTGCCTAATTGTAAGTTTACCTCATATAATTTCCATTCATCCATCCATTCTGTTTTACCTGCGTCTTTCTTTTCAGGTTGTGGGGGTCACTGGCGGCCATATCCAGCCATCACTGTGCGAGAGGTGGGGTGCACCCTGGACAGGTCGCAAGTCCATCACAGGCCTTTTATAACGTATCAGTCTTGTTTTAAATGGACTGTTTAATTTAAGTGACTTTAACAAAAATACCACTTGATTAAAACTTGTCTGAACTGAATTATGTTGGGTTATAATTTAAATGGATTTTAGAACAGACACAGAATGTCAATATGAGGAAAATCGCTATTGCAAGTGACTGAACTGCTATGAACTATAAGGTGTTATACTAAAAGTGGCATGCATTCATGCTCTGTATTTCTATATTTTTAGGGGGAATCTAAAATACTTCTGCTGGCCTTGATGCTCAACTGATTTAGATGCAAACAAAAAGGAAATAAAGAAAACTGTCGTGTAAAGTGAGAGGTAGGGTTTATTGTGACCAGTGTAGTATGAAGATGCGCTTCCCTGACTCTGACCTCTGACCTTTGGGTTGTCTTCCAGACTCACCACGAACTGTTTTCTCTAAAGTTGCTCCAAAATTGAATAATGTCTGATGTTTTCACACATTCACTGTCCTTGGACTCAGAATCAGCTACAATCTGACTAATGTTCACTCTTTACTTGTATGCGTTTAACAAAGAAAACTAAATCATTAATGACATTTGTTTTATTTGATTATAACAGATGTGAACATGAATAATGTTGATTATTGTTTTCAATCATTATAATGAAATTGTGTGGAATAGTATTATGTGTTTTAACAAACTTCTCTGTTCTGTTTTTCAGAAAATACTTGTCCTTGAGACACGTCTGTGTGTTTTTGAACTGTATTTTTTTTTTTTTTTACTTCAGAGGGGAGTCATAACATCTGAGAGATCTCCAAAACACTTCTGAGAGCTGATGATTCACACAAAGTTTCTTTGTGTGAACACTTTAAGCTCATCTGTTTCCTGATGTGTTTGTCAAATGTCCATCTTCATTTATTCCTGAGTAAAGAAAACAACAAGTTTGCTCAGTTTTATTTTTTAGAAGCAAAGTTTTAAGTAAATACTGACGATGAAGCGTTGTTTGTCTCACTGCAAGCCTCACATTTTCATATACACCTATCATTCAGATTTTGTAATAAAGTCATGTTGCATGCTCACTTATATAAGATAATACATATTAAAAGAAGATAAACTTTTTTTAGAATAATGCCTTTTTTACATGTGATGTCGAAATATTTGCTTTAACTTAATAACAATTGTGAAACTGTGTAATAATTCATGTTTTGCTGTTTATATGAATATTTATCTAGCTCTAAATACTGTACATTGTGGGAAGCACATCATTTTTGTCACTTTTATCTTGACAGGTAAAAGCTTAGATTTAAATTTGTGTGCTTTATTTTATTTATTTATTTATTTATTTATTTATTTATTTATTTATTTTACCATGAAAGCGCCATCATTTATATAGCTTGTGGACTTTTATTTCTATTTCCAACATGCATTTGACTGAATGTCTTTTTTCATCGGTCTACTTTTTAAATTCATTACAGGAACACTAAACTAAACTGAAAAAAACATTAAGCACAAAGGGACTCAAGAGGATATCACAGTCACTGTGTTTTCTGTTGAGTTTTAATGTGTTGAATCTCCTTAAAAGCACTGAAAGAGCAATACAGAAGCAAGGGGTTGTTCACGTAGGGGGCTGTTGCCAGGTTACCAGGTCAGTTCCAACATAGACAGATGGGTGAACAAAAATTCAGGTCATGAGACATGGAATCAAAACCAGAATCACAGTGTACAGGTGGTGCTCAGGATGGTGTTGGACTTAAATAGTGCACAGCAACCACACTTTGCAGTTATTCCAGCAGAAATATAATATCCCTTCCTGAGATTCTAAAGTTAGCTGCTTCTACTATTTGCACATGAACATTTCCATAGAGCTCTATGTAATAACTGTATTATGAAAGTGACAATGATGATGATTCGATGAAAGAAGAGCATGCCATAGAGGTTGATGATGTTGTCTTGGTAACTTTAAATTAATTGTGCATGTGCCTTAAGGGTGTTCGGTTGCTTGTCTTATCAACGTTCACTTTATAACCACCTGAAATGCCAGTCAATGTTTGAGCTAAAGGAGCCCCGTGCTACTGTTTAATATACCATATTAGTTTACAATGTTGTTTTATAGTATTTATAATGGGAGTGGTGGCACAGAGGTTAGAGAAGGTGAGTCTGTGGAAGATCGCCTGATCAACTCCCAGTACTGACAACATCAAAATGTGGGTGGGATAGGGGAAACACTTGCCTCTAGCCCATTTGCCCCATTCTGGGTCCTTAACCCCCACCACCTGCTCCCCCTGGCACCCTAGATAGCAGCTCTCTGCTCCACACAGAGGGCTGTGGTAGCTCGGTGGTCTGTGGTTGT
>JARVLU010000179.1:22884094-22912142 GCA_031762415.1 Simpsonichthys santanae | reverse complement strand
CCCAATAGAAGATATATGTTTCAAGTCACTGCAGTAGTTATTACTCTGCTGTTTATCACAAAGAATGGCTCAGGGGGGTTCACACGTCACACCCTGTCAGCACTGGAAATGTAAGAATGCTAATCACTTTCTGGGAATCTTAAAGCATAGCTCAAATCTTTTAAAGCATGGTTTGATAGAAACAATATCTTACCTGTTGTAGATAGCGCTTTGAACAACAATGTTTTGGAGAAATGGTGCTTATATTCATTTATGTTTAAGTTGAACTGCACCAGAATGGGACAAAATACAAAAAGTATAAAAAAAACTTTATTGCTGCCCATCGCCAAAGGCAAAAGGATGATGATGTTTGTCTGTAGTGTTAGCATGAACCACTGCATAGATTTTAATGAAACGCAAAAAGTAATTACTGGATGTACTTTTACAACAGCTTAACTTTTGGGAGCCAATTCAAAATGGCTGTCAGCCTTAGCAAACACACAAATACTGTAACTCAGCCATTTGTAAGGACTTAATTTGAACTAAAATAATAAATAAATAAATAAATAAATAAATAAATAAATAAATAAATAAATAAATAAATAAATAGGTGCTATGTGTTGTCATCATTGGATGTTCCCATACAAAGACGAAATTGGCTCTCTGCATTTAACCCATTACACCTGGGATACACCCAGGTGGAGCAGTGCGCAGCTATGTAAGTGCCCGGGGAGCACATCGGGATTGGGCGTCCTGCTCAGAGACACCATGAAATGTGCAATGAACCCAGGACCTTCGGGTCCTGAGTCGGCTGCCCTGCCCCTCCCTACACCATATAATAGTAGCTGAGCTGTATCCCCAACTTTTACTAAGAGCTCTGATTGTGCAAGGTGTTTTTAAAACTTTGCCTTTAACCTCTAGAACCAGTCCTTTTTGTTTGTTAGCAAAATATCTCATAGATCACTGGACAGATTTAAATGCAACTTTCAGGAATTAATCACTGGATGCACATCTTAGTTAAACTTTTGGACTGAACCCAACTGAAGATGCTGCCACAGTTATTCACCCTTTACATGCATTAAATGGTTGTAATTCAGTCAGTTGTACTGAAACTGATGTAAAACATGGGGTGGTAGTAGCTGAGACTTATTCACAATCTGAGCTCTACACACAACACATTTACTTAAAGCTCGGGCAATAACTCTATGCATCAACATTGCCTGTTAGCAAAATATCCCCTGAACCACTGTACAGATTTTAGTCAAACTCACAGAAAGCTAAAGTTTGGGGTGGTAGTAGCTGAGAGTCACCTTCAACTCATCTTAACATACATTTTACAACTCAAAGTAACATAAAGAAAGAAGAATGGAAAAAATATGTCCCTTAGAACGATACTACGTTTTGCAATCTGATCTTTTCTTGCTTGAAGCACCTTCTCCAAGAGGTTTTTTTGTTGTTGTTTGTTTACAGATTACATGACACACCATTTTGTCCTTTTTGTCACCAGGCATGGAAGAGGCTTCCTGTCAACGAGCAGAGTTTGTGTCAAAGTACCAGGAACACCTGTCTGACTTCACCGTCATCCAAGGCCCCGCTGCTCGTATCAGACCGAAGCGCCTCCCAGAAGAATACTTCTCCTGTGAGTTCTTGTCTACAAAATCTCCTTTCCGTCTTTTTGTAAAATTATCCCTGAGGGAGTTTGGTTAAAACTGATCTGTTTCCCCCCATCCACAGTCGACTACGAGGGCCTGGTGAAGAACCTGTCGGTATGTGAACTATTCCAGACGGGACTTCTGTATTGATAAGAAGAATGGAAGATTTTCTGCTCGCGTGACTTTGTGACAAACAATCCCATCCTCCCTCTGCTCTGTGTTTATTCTCCCCGTTCGTGTGCGTTCTGAAGTGCAGGAAGGACGACCAGGCGATGAGGCCCTACCTCAAAGAACACCTCCCCAAAAGGATGCACTTCGCTAACAACAAACGCATAGAGCGAGGCCACCTGTACATGAGGTCGGGCTGGCAGGCGGCGCTGTGAGTACGGATCTCAGTTTAAAGGTTTTACCATCAGTTCACCAGACTGAGCCGGGTCAGGATCTGTTGAAACTAGTTGACGTTACGTCATCACTTTAAGGTCTAGTGAAGGTCTTGATTTAAGGTCATCTCCTCTGTTTCACATTGTGTTCTACAGATTCTGTTCTGTCCGGGTCAATCTTCAGATGGACTTTAACTCCAGGGAAATTCACAGTTGACTCAATTCTCAGCTTCTAGGTTTGCAAAGCCAGCCCAGATCTTGACCCCTCCACCGCCGTGCCTAACAATTGGCATGACTAATTTGTGTGTTGGATGTTTGTGCATTCAGACCCAAACATTCTCAGTTTGGTCTCATCTGGTCATAAGACACAGTTTTAAAAGTGCTCAAACCAGTCACGCCAAAGCAAGGATGTTCTTTTTAAGAAGAGAAGAGCCGTTTCCATGGCAACCACTGCAGAACAAGCCACACCTCTTTAGACTTTTCCGAATTTTAACGTTTTGCATCGTTTCAATGTTTCGTTGCCGATGTGTCTCATCCTAGATGTAAACGCACAACTGCTTCGGATTAAAACAAAAGTTTAGATTCTCCTTGAGGCGCTCTGCCTTTTGGACATGATAAATAAATCAATGCTTTTGATTTGCTAAACGGTGGATAATTTAATTATCCTATCATCAACTCATTAATCAAATAAGCCACACAGAGAAATACGAGATCTTTTCAACCCAGGTGTACTCCTTGCAAGGGGGTGAAGCATTGAAAACCAGCGTTCAAGGTGTTAGACGAAGTTAGCAACAGCTAAAATACCCGTTATCAACGGAGGCGAGGTCAAGACGACCTCTGCTTCACAGCTCAGTTGCTGAAGGCGTCAGAGTTTATCATTTAGACTCCTCTCTGCGTAGACACTTCACATACATGGTTCCATATTAATTTAACATTAATAAGTGAAAACATCCGTGACCTTTACGTCACTTCCCCCATCACTGCACTTGGCTACTGCTTATTCTCCTATTGTTCGTGGAAGCAGTAGGCGTGGGTCGACAACTGTTATTCACCACTGCTGAGTTTTCTGCTATGGTGGGTAAAATCTTTGACTTGAACCAAATTTTGTTAACTTTTTATAATTTTGTGCTGACTCTGTGAGCTCAGGATACAGTATTTATAAATCGCTGTAGAAAAATGACTTCATCTTCAGAATTTAAAACAAACCTGTGTTGGATTGTTGTCTCGTTTTGTTATGTATCAGTTGATGTTTTTTTTAATTGATTTTTACAAACAGCTCCTTAAAATGTCCTGAACGGACCATTAAAGCGATGCTACGGTGCTGTTTTCAATGGACTAGCTGTTGACTAATGATGGAAACGGTGGTGGAGTTTGTCTGAGGTTGACTGGAAGTAATTTGCAGAACTGAGACGCTCTTTGTTCAAGTAGCAGAGGTGTTTGAGCCAAAAAGAGGAGTTGGTTTAAATTGGAAACACAGTCAGTATAACAGAAACAATGTGCAAGTTAAATAAGGTTAGATTCATCCACATGGATTATTGAGCACGCATCAGGACATTTAGCTTGCTACATTTACAGCGATTAATTATGACTGTATTTATGTGTAACAAATAAATCATGTTGCGAAGGGGAAATACAAATTACAGCCGTTTAACTGTGAAAAATTACTTCACACTGGAAACATAAATCCACCAACATGGCACAAATGATAAACACAACTTAATGGGATTGTGTTTTAAATGTGTGTATATATGAATGAGTGAAAAGCCTCTGTCATTTTTTTTCTTTTCATCTCCTCAGGAATCAACAGGAAGTGAAATATTGCAGAGGCGGATTCCACGGCTCAGATAACCTCTTCACCAACATGCAGGTCAGAGGAGGGAGGCTCGTGTTTGTCTGACAGGGTTGAAGACTAACAGGAAGTTAATTTGCTGTAAAACATGATTCTTAAGTGTTGGGTTTTTAGTACCGTATTTGTCACCATTCATGTCGCATCAGTTCAAATATGTCTAATAAAGTGAGAAAAAAAAACATAAATAAGTCGCATCTGTTATGCATCACCGCTGACCACCCGGAAATGTGGGCTGGTGTGCCAAAAATCGATTGGTTGCCAAATGGTGGCCGCGGGAGCGTGCATGGGAGGACTTTAACAAGAATTTAACAAGAGTGACACCTAAAAATTATTTGTTTGCTCGACATTATAGTAGTTGATATTTTCTTTAATAAATGCACTTTGATGGTCAAATCAGCTGCATTTCAAAAATCTATTCGCGGAAGCAGAAGCGCGCAGAGGGAGAACTCACTGTGCATTTTGTCAAAACGTAACAAGATCACCACCTAAAAACAATTATTTATTTGCTCAACATCGTAGCAAAGGTGTGTCTCAGTTGAACTTTTACTTAATAAATGCATTTTAATGGTCAAATCAGCTGCATTTCGCCTGGGCGGCGCAGTGAAATGCAGCTGATTTGACGTTTGCTCCAGGAATTCCAGAACGAGACGAAGGTGGCTTGGTATGGCAATCCAAGTGTCTTATTAATAGCTACTTTTACCTATTAATGAGACACTTGGCTTACCATATTAGTTGAGGGCATTCTAGCTGCTTAAAATCGTAGTGTTCAGCATTTTCCATGTCAGAATGAATGAAATTGTCAGATCTCAGCAAAAAATTGTTATAAATATGGGGAAAAAATGTATATTAGTCGCTTCTGTATATAACTCTCAGGACTTGTAAATTTATGCAAAAAGATGTGACTTATACAGCCAAAAAATACGGTAGTCAAGTATCAAGAAAAACATCAAAAATGTGATATCAAATCACAAACACTTGACGGCTGTGGAAAATCTCGTTAGAAGTTTTGTTTCCTTCCACCTGAAGTTTTGGATTTCATGTCATCGTAACCCTCGTTTTCGCCACATCTGCGTCTTCACAGTTTACTTACTGCTGAAATGAGGCGGAAGCTCTGAGCTGCTAAAAAAAAAATAATAATAATAAAAATAAAAAAAAAATAAAATAAAAAAAAAAACAGTTTGAAAGCATCTTTAATCTGTCTCTGAATACAAATCCGTAAACCTTTTCACGGCTTGATCCGGTCCCTGCCGTAGTTCATTTTCAATATTTACACAAGACTTAAATACAATGTTAAATGTTTGACGTTGTGTTGTTTACTGAGGGTCTAAATGAAGGTTTTCAGTTCACAAAGCGATGTTTAGAAAGGTAATCTATCACGTGCACTGAAACCTATGAAAATAAATTAACTGTAATGTTTTTTTAATCTGTTTCAGGCTATTTTTATTGGCTATGGTCCAGCATTTAAGACGAGCACAGTCGTGCCCCCGTTTGAAAACATTGAACTATATAACCTCATGTGTGGTGAGTGTCTTTCTTTGCGTGTCTTCTCTCTCGTGCAGCTGTTTTCCATTCTTCTTTCTCAAGCTGGTAGTTGAGTTTGGTCATATCTGCAACCTGTTAATCCCTGTCAATTGTAACAGGTGTGGAAATGACGTGTCTCGGTCCTCTGTACAAAAACCAGCGAAGAAAGCAATGAAGAATATTGTTAGAGTCACGTCATTTAATTAGAATAATCTGTTAACCTGCTGAAAATTATCTTGCAAATTGGTAAAAATGCAGTAAAATGTCTTGCATCATTAATATCAAAATATAAGAGAAACACTGCTCTCTCAATGCAATTGATAAAATGTTCTTGACGAGAAGATGGTGTAAAGGAGAGCCCTCATGCCCTGAAGGGACATTCGTTTCAGGATACACCATGGATTCTGGGGCCAGTTGACGATGGTGTCTGTCAGTATTGTCTGTTGAGGATGTAGAAGACACGTAAATAATTGGATTCATGATAGCGGGATTTCTGCCTTTTGGAATCGGCGGGTTTCTTGTTTATCGACAAACTCGGAAGACGTCGGCAGCGGATCTGACAGTTTTGAAGCTGCTTGCCATGCGTGAAGGAACGTGCCACGTTTCGAGCGCCCAGACTCACATGATTTCTGAGAATCGCAGGCCACTAGCAGCTTCTGGAACTCGCCGGCATGAAGGATTCGACCGTGGGGAAGGCTACAAACAGAACCTTTGAAGGCAGACGTAAAAAAAATCAAGCAGAGTCTGCCTGTCCCAAAACTGTTGTTATCAAACCTGGCCTTGAACAGACCAGCTATCTCAAATTTCAGAACTATGGAACTTTCTGGCAGTGTCCACAGACAACTCACCACCTTTGTTGACCTCCTCATGCATAAATGTCTTATGATGTCATTGTATGTTGCTGTTTATGTTGCAAGGTCTTTTTTTGCAACTTTCACACCGTGCCCCGGCCAGGACATGATGCAAGATGCGATTTTTTTTTCTTATGTCCTCTTGTGTTCTCTTTTCCTTATCTACTTTGTATGTCTGTGTGTCTGTTGCGAAATGAGTCCTTGAGGCTCACTGGGAATTAACCTGTATAAATAAAGGTTGAATGAATAAGAGAAACACAAACTTTCTCCTGTTATTGTCCTCAAGAAAACTCTGCTTTTGTTTCTGGTTAAAAACATCCTCAGAATAAACTGCTAAAAATATATCTCTAATGATGACATTTTGTGACGTAAAAATAAAACTGTCTTTTTATTTTGAAAAACCTGATGGTGCAGTCTGGAGCGGTCAGGTCCTTCATCACTTGCATCCTGTCTTGTTTTTCCCTTTGTGTTCCTCAGATCTTCTTGGGATTCGTCCGTCTCCAAACAACGGGACCCACGGCAGTCTGAACCATCTCCTGAAGCATCCGGTCTACCCACCGGTGCACCCAGCGCAGCTCTCCCATGACTCCCAGTGTGAGGCCTCAGCCTCCGTCCCAACTTACAGCCTGCAGTGCAACTGCTCCTCTCAAAGCCCTGAAACGGTTCGTTACGGTCACACTCCTCTGATTGTTCGACGCTTCTGAATCAGTTGTTTGGAGGTTTGTGTGAGATGCTGAGGAGCTAAAATGCTTTGCGCTATTCTAGCTACTCATATCAAAATGTTCAGCTCATTCAGTAAAATGTGCAGTGATTTGTGCAACTTTTGTAGTTTTACAAAATATTCACATTTGTTTACAAATATTTTCCCCATAAAAACATTTAGATATCTTAAATTCCTTCAAAAATATTTTCTTGAAAATTTCCTTCAACATACTTTTGTCTTATTTTGTAACTTTGAGTTTTAAGCTATGGTTTTGTTATTTTGTGATGTTAGCTAACATTTATTTTAGCGGTTAGCTACTTTTAGCTATTAGTTAGCCTTTTGCCTTTTTATCCAGTGTTCTTTTTTCATGCTTTTAGCTATTGTTTTACTCCTTTCAACTTGTAGTGTTCAACATCCTTTAACTTTAAGCTAGCATTTAGCTTATTTTAGCTGTCTTTTTAGCTCACCTTCTCCATTTAGCTTTTTGTTAGTTTTTTACTATTTTGTGCTTCCAACTAGCCTTTTGATGGTTTTAGCTTTGAGCTACCTTTTTTAACTTTCAGTTATTCTTCAGCTTCCTCTGGCTTTTAGCTAGCATTTTACTACTTATAGGTTCTAGCTAGCCTTGGATACTTTTAGTTAGCACTTTGCTAATTTAATATTTTAGCTAGTGTTTAACTTATAGGTCCTACTTATAAGATCATTTTGATACCTTTAGTTAGTTATTTGCTACTTTTCATGCCTTTAATTAGCTGTTTGCTTCCTTTGAGACATTTAGTGAGCTGTTTGCTACTTTTAGCTTTTGGCTGTTATTTATTTATTTATTTATTTATTTCAATTTGTAAAACACAAGAAAATACATTTACAAAACCATCTCAGAGGGGGGGAAAAAACACAAGAAAACAATTTTAAAATGAAAGGAAGCAGAAGAAGAAACAATCTTATAATATCTGCCCCTTTTCAAACAAAATCAATTCAAACAATCATTTTTAAACAATAATTATCCAAGAACCAATTTTATAACTATTTACAAACTACTAAATCCCAGCCATTTATGGCCATTAACAATTGTTCCACTCTCAATGTTTAGTTTCTTTAGTTATATTTCACATATTTTAAATCCAAAGATTCAAAATCTTGTACTTGAAATATTTGATTTTATTTGTAATATTTGTATTCATGAATTTTTATCTGCCTCTACTGGATTGTCTAACAAAATATCCAATGTTTTTTAAAAAGTGTTGGTTGTTGTTTTCAGGAAGCAGCTATGAACACAAGATTTCTGGCAGCTAATTTTGGTGAGCGCTGATTTCTTTATTTTATGATTAAAATCAGTTTTTATGAACATTTTTTGAGCAATGATGCAAATGTCCTTCTTTTTTAAGACAAAAGTGTTCTACATCGCCTCCACCATCCTTTCGGAGCGCCTCAGGTGGTCCAGTCGGACGCCAGCTTTTGTCTGCTCTACCACTCTGACTACCTGAGCGGATACAGCAAAGACCGCCTCATGCCGCTCTGGGTGTCGTACACCATCCAGCCTCTGGTGAGCGTTCAACTCTGAGCTCTCTGTCATTTCTAAACTTAGCCCATCAGCCGAAGTTGTCCCGGCTGTATTTCTTCAGTGGTTAGGGTTTGGCAGCACACCGGAGGAGGTTGTTCAGCATCTGAATTCCTTTTCTAGACAGCTGGATTTCATCTTCTCTGCTGGTTTGGGCTTAAAGGAGTCTTGTCTTTCTAACTATGTGGTTGAGCCTTCATGTAAATCACAGCTTCAGGCAAAGTAACACGTTCCCAGGAGAATTTACACTTTCACATTATTCTTTATGAGCGGCTGAGCAAGTGCATGTGGTATCCAAATACAATACGGACAAAATACACCCTGTTGTGTATTCTCTTATTCATATTCGGACGTACCACAACATGAATAGTTTCATTGTAAAACATTCACAATGGACTCGTTCCACGTACAAACTCTAAACATCATCTTTCAAAGTTATTATTAGGTTTTCAGCATTAAAGTAAGTTAAAACAGAACTCAGGACCTTTAATTTTAAAAATATGTACTCACATTTGTCTCTGGCATACTTTAGTATCTCACTGAGCGGTGACTTGGTGGTAAACAGCACTCACACGAGGAGGGTCTGCAAAATGTCTCAAAATATTCTCAGTGACTTTGAGGCTCAGATTCTTGTACTTGAATTTACAAAATTACACTTGTGCAACAGTTTTATCCACCGAACAGTCGCAGCTGTCATGGGCATCTCAAATCCGTCTTAAAAACGTTCTCAGTTTGGTTTCTGCAACGTTTTGCGCGCGGGAGCTTTTTTCAGCTGCACGGGAGCTCCTGCAGCAGCAAATGTCTAAAAACTGCACTGAGAACAGATGTTAATTATTGAAAAAGTGCCTCCATCTAAATAGATGTCATATCATATGAACGTGGGGGCAGCAGACCAGGGGGGCGGGTGGGGGGGGGGGGGGTGAAAAGCGAGCTGAAAATAAGTTGTGTTCTTTTCTGGGAGCATTTTTATGAATTTGAACCTTTGTTTTGCTAACTGAAGCCTATAGAGCTTGAGATGTACCTTTTTGTGATTATTATTGTTTATATTAACATTGCACCTGCTTCAAATGTTATGAGCCATTAAATGGCCGTTATCAGTTATCATCCCATAGGTTGCGTTCAGACTGCCCCTCCTGTACCTCCTAGTAGGTTTAAAGGTACATTATTAGCGCTGATGATAGGGTGACGTGGTTAGGTTGACAGTAAAGGGGATGGGGGTTAGGTTTAGGGTCTGCTCTGTTTCAAGTGTTAGGTTAGGTTTAGGAAAAACATAAAACTCATAAAGCTTTACACGCATGTGAAGCTGCATATTATCAGCGATAACAACGTACCTTTAAAGCTACTGGGAGATAGGAGGGACAGTCTGAATGCAACCTATGGGGATGATAACTGATCACATCCATTAGTTTAATGGTCTGATAACATGCAAAGCTGCTGAATATTGTTTCTTTGAGTATCGCACGGTCTGACCTTGGGGTAAATTTTCAGCAACGTCCACTCCAGGGAGGATTGGCGGCTGATTTAAAAGTTGTCCACTCACAAACCAATTTTCTAACTGTAGATGGATGGACGTCAGATTGCTTGGAGATTACTTCTCCACCCTTCTCAGATTGATGTTGCTTCTTTAGGAGTCTTTGCTAATGTCTTTCCATTTTGGCATTGTATTAACACACACATGTATGTTTTAAACCAGTGGTTCCCAACTCTGGTCCTTGAGGAACACCATCCTGCACATTTTAGTTGTTTCCCTTCTTTGATGCACCTGATTTGAATAAATTGTTGATTTACAGGCTCCTGCAGAACTTGAGAACAAAATAAAAACACTGAATCAGGTGTGTTGGAGCAGAGAAACAAGTAAAACACGCAGGGTGGTGTTCCTCGAGGACCAAGATTTGGTGTCCAGTCCCAGTCAACGAGGCTGCTATCCTGCATGCGTTACTTGTTCCCTGCTCCAGCCCAGCTGATTCAATGGTTGAATTACATCTTCATGTTCTGCAGACACCTGGTAATGACACATTGATTCATATCAGATGCAGAGAAACCTCTGGAACATGCAGGATAGTGGCCCTCGAGGTTCAGTGTTGGGACACCAACAGTTTGCTAAAACTTCTGCTTTTATTGTGGTGGTCACGCTTCTTTATCAGCCAATAAATTGAATTTGATCAGTAGCTCCTGGCTGACCTCTATGACAGCACTTTGTTTTTGTTTAATGAATAATACCATGGTGGAATCTGTTGATTGGCGTTTATGGATGATAATTTTAGATCCTGGTAAAGACATTTTTGTGTCCTGACACATAAAACTTTAGAATTGAAAGAATGTGGACTTTCTTTTTCCCGTGATTGTAGGAGATATTTTATAATAGTGGGTAAAAAGGTCAATAAAACCTCTGCTGTCCGTCTGGATGAGTGCAGAAGCTTTGCTGGCCCGTGCACAAACAAAACCGAGCCAAGCGGTTTTACGTAACGCTCTGAGTTCTGGTCTCGCTGCTGTCCAGCTCTGACTGATCCACTCTCTCAGCTCAGCCTCAGAGACTCAAGTCCAGACCAGTGTGTTCGTGCTGACGTCCGCATCCCCTCCTCTGCCAGCCAGCTGTGTACGCGCTACAGAGGCAACCCGGATCTGACCTTCGGCCTTCTGCACCCCCCATGTGAGTGTGTAACGGTATGCATGTTATATAGAGGGGGGACAGCTTGTTAAATTTATGACGAGCCACATTCTTGTGCAAAAAAATCTTCTTTTGGCTTTTCCCTCTTCAGGGGTCGCCACCAGGCATCCTCCTTCATCTCTGTCCTCTGCAATGTCCAAAAATATACCATGAAAGAGTGAGCAAAGAAACTTAAAAGCAGCCTAAAGTGAAGATTTTTGTGTTTAAAATCAGAAAATTAATCAACATGTTAACATTTAGGACTGTTGGATAGATTAAAAAAAACATTGTTCTAAACGTTAAACATTAAACTAAATACCGTATTTCTGCCGTACACATTGCACTGCTGTATAAGTTGCATCAGTCCAAATATGTCTAATAAAGTGGAAAACATGTAAATATGTTGCTTTGCCATACAAGTTGCATCTATTATGCGTCACCGCTGATGCATTACGTTTGTTACGCGTCAGCGCTGAAATGTGGGCCCGGTGTTGTGCCATATGGTGGCCACGGAGGCGTGCATGGGGGGTCTTTAATAAGAATTCAACAAGATTAACACTTAAAAACAATTATTTGTTTGCTTGACATTATAGTCCTTAAATGCACTTTAACCGTCAAATCAGCTGCATTTCAACTGAGCAGCGCGGCGAAATGCTGCTGATTTGATGTTTGCTCCTGGAGTTCTGGAATGAGACAAAGGTGGCTTGGTATGGCAAGCCAAGTGTCTCATTAATAGCCACTTTTCCCCAGTAATGAGACACGTGGCTTGCCATATTAGTTGAGGGCCCTCTAGTGGCTGAAAAAGGTAGTGTTCAATATTTTCCACGTCAGAATGAATGAAATCATCAGATCTCAGCCAAAAATAGTGTTATAAATATGGGAGGGGGGGGGGTATAAATAAGTTGTTTCGCTGTACAAGTCACAGGCATGCTAATTTATTCAAAAAACTGCAACTTATTTGCCAGAAATTATGGTAATTAAAGAAGAGATACAGAATCAAACAAGTCAGTTGAAGCAAGAGTTTTTATTTAGCTCCTCTAAATTTCAAACTTTGCTCAGTTTGTACATCTTTGTATATTTATTTTGATATTGGTCACATCATTTTAAATGCTTACAATGTAAAATCAGTGTTTTCAGTCACCCTTTAAAGGATCCCACGCCTGGTGTCTCCACAGATCTGAACGCCAGCGGTCCAGAATCTGACTCTCTCATTGGCACCAACATGGCACCGATGTTCCCCGCGTTCAGAAGTGAGTGCTCATTTGTCGATCTTTCTGTTTCCAGATGAACTCAGACGTGCGAAAGCGAAATGATTCATGTGCGAAAACCTTAGGGTGCCAAGCAGCTCAATTTGCCCTGCAGAGAGGCCTTAAACCCTCGTCACAGCTGACTCAGAATCAAGTCCCGGCTTGTGACACTCTTCTTTCCTCTGAGCCCTTGTCTTGTTTTACTGCTTTCTGAGCAACCCAACAAGAAGTAAGAAGTCAGATGTTGAGCAGACTGAAGATGGTTATTAATCAACTTGTGAAGTTGAGGAATTTTCTGAATGCCATCCTGTTTTGTTCTCCTGACGCTGAAGGATTCATGCAGCTGCTGCAACAGTTCCTCGGTGCATTTAGGCCTCTGCTGCTCTTAAAGCTGATTTTCAGACAGCAGGCTGTAATTATGCATCACTACTCTGATTAAACTTCTCCTGTAAAACACTATTAAAGGTTTCGTCAATGGAAAGTTTCCAGTCGGTCCTCCTACCGTCCTGTTTCATGGTTACAGCCCTCATCCGATGGAGTTGATTTAATAAAACAATTTACGTTTGTGATTTTGTTTTAATTGATGTCATTCATGGATCTAGAGCAGGGGTCTGCAACCTTCATGATCAAAAGAGCCATTTCTGCCCCATCGTTCGCTAAATTAAACGCGTCCAGAGCTGCAAAACTTGATACAATAGTCATTATCAACTGGTGGCCCATGGGCCACTTAAAGTTTGTTAAAGTGGGCTTTTCTGGCCAGTAGGAATGAAATTATAAAACTAAAACCATCCAATGATTAACATTTTTTGATATTTTTACATTTTGAGACAAAATAATAGACAGGATTCGATCCATTCATCCATCTGTCCGTCCATCCATCCAATATCTTTACTCGCTGCTTCCTTTTTGGGTAACAGGGGTCACTGTTGTCCATATCCAGGTCGCAAGTACAAAGTACATAAGACTGGATTCTTGTAAAGAATATATATTTATATACATTTTTGGCCTATTTTTTTAAACAAAAACAATGAACTGTGCAGGTGTTTGTGATTTTTTTTTTTTTTTTTTTTGGTGGAAAAATTGAGTATTCTACTTTGAAGAAATAAAGCAAGTTAAAGGGAGTATAACTCTGTGTATTAGTACTAGTATACACATATTTGCAAAGGAAATGACAGGAAAACAGCTAAAACTAGTATTTTTGTGTTGTGGGTATAAGACCCTATAAATTTTAATTTATGTCAGTTTTGGTCAAAGCTTGAAAGAGCCACTGTGAAGGGACCAAAGAGCCGCATGTGGCTTCAGAGCCGCAGGTTGCAGACCCCCTGATCTAGAGAAAGTTAGGTGGCTTCAAGAAATGTTTAAAAATGTGACTCAAATTTAAACATCAGCTAATATTTGCTGCCTCACAGTGGCTTTTCACTTTTACTGCAGCTTGATTTCACTCTCAAATCCTCTTTTTTTAACCAGATTAGTCACATTAGTCATAAGTTTTTGATGGACAACTAAAAGCTTTCATTTGTATTTTCTCAGAGGTCTGGAACCACATCCATCGAGACGTTCTTCTAAGATTTTCACAGGGGCTGAATGGAGTCAACATCATCAGTGGGCCGGTTTTTGATAAAGATTTTGATGGGAAAGTTGATCCACTCAGCAAAGTTTCAGGGTAAGAACCGTCTTAATTTGTTCATCGTTTAGCTTTTAAACAGTTCACTGGTTTAGTGAAAGTTTGGCTTCATCCATGTAAGAATGTCTTTTCAAAAAAATAATCTGGTGAGAGTATTCAGTCTACAAAATATCCTGACCTTAGGAAAAAAAAAATGATTGTAAGTCTGTTAATTTTACAAACATTCAGCTAAAATTTAGTGTGGTTGAAAGTCACAGTGTTGTGGACTTTGTGCCGGTCCATTATAGTGAAGAGGGAGCTGAGCTGCAAGGCGAAGCGCTGTTCACTGGTCGGTCTATGTTCCTACCCTCACTTTTGATCACAAATTTTGGTTAGTGATTGAAACATTAAGATTGTGTATATAAGCAGTCATAGCTGGACTCTTCCTTAGAGATAGGATGAGAAGTTAGTCATCCAGGATAGACTCGGAGTAGAACTGCTCCTCCTCCACATCCAGAGGAGCAGCGAGGTGGTGGTGGTTCAGGCATCTGGTATGGATGCCCTCCTGGATGCCGGTTTTCCAGGCAACTGGGAGCAGACCCTAGGGAAGACCCAGGACACACTGGAGAGGTTATGTGTCTTTCATCTGGATTGGGAAGTCCTCCCAGAAGAGCTGGAGTGGTTGTAGAAAGAGATGCCGGGGCCTTGTTGCTCAAGCTGCTGAACCGGTGACCCAACTCTGGAACAAGTGGAAGGCTGGCGGATAAATGGATGAATGGGTGGATGGAATCTGATCCAGTCAGAAAAAAACAAATGGTGAAAAGTTTAATGGAGAATGTTTTTGTGTTGTTTTGTTTTTTTTAACAAGCACCTTTGTTTTTTTGTTTTTTTATCATTTCCATTTTACAGTCCTTTTCAAAATGAGAGATCTTGTTTTTTTTTGTTGTTTTTTTTTCCCATGGAAACAATCAGATCAATTTACTTTGTTGTTCACTGTCATAGCGTGAAAAAGGGGAATAGGACATACCCTCTGTTTGTGAATGTTGTGAGCACGATAGCTGAAAAATAAGTGATGTACCAGCTTCTCATTTTGGTGCGTGGCCTGCGGCTGCGTCTAGGTGTAAGAAAGCTTCCTTTCTAAAACTGATTTGCTATGTCAAAATCCAAGATGGCCACTCCTATCAATCTAGGAACTTAGCTGCAGACTTTCAGAAACTATGGCCGCCTGAGCAGATTTGTTGAACAGCCATGTTCTACACAGTGCAACTCCTACCCACATGAACATCTCGCACAAAAAACACCCAGTTTGCATTCACTGTTCAGTTCCAGTCCAGAAAAACACTAATGGTTAGCTCTATAACCAGAGAGTAGGGACCAAAAAGAGCAACTTCTAGACGAGAGAAAGTTTTAACAGTGTTTATTTACAGGAAGTGAATAATAAACAGTAGGATGTAATTCAACAAGGAGGGACTGGAACCCTGGAGAGCAAGGACAAGAGTTAATATGAGGCTTTAGATTCTGAAGGATGATTTGATATCCAGTTTGTTTCTTACTGCTGGTGTGAAGGTCCAAGAGTTTCCAGTAGGAGCGAGGGAGTTCCAGAGAAGTTTGTATACCAGTGGTGGTGGAAGGCACAGGGGGAACGCAGGAGTCGGTGATACAACACATGAGATTAGTCAGATCACAAGGATGAGGCCAGGAACACAACTACTGGTACGCAGGTAATGCACCAGCATCAAGCTGAAGTCATCCACTGCCATTTGTACTCCTGCAGCTCATTGGGGGGAATGGTCCACAGGTGTATGCTTCTTTGGCGCCATCTGGTGTAGAAAAGCTGCAGGAGAAAAACTGGAACTCCTACAAACACTAGTTTCAAAATCTATCAACGTTCACTATCGGCGTGCAGTTTGTTCATCTTCAAACGCTGCTGTCTCCAGGAACGAAGCTCCCGTGCCGACACATTTCTTCCTGATCCTGACCAGCTGCCACAACCGGACCTTCAGCCCCAGCAACTGTGCGGGCCCGCTTCAGGCCGTCTCCTACATCCTGCCCCACAGGCCAGACTACTCGGAGGTTTGCGCTGTGAGTAGCACCTCCTCCCACTCCCCCTCCTCCTCCGTTCGAACTGTAAACACTCACTCGTTTCTCCTCCTGCTTTCTGTTGCTCTTCAGGACGAGTCGGACTTGGCGTTCGTGGACGAGTGGATGAGTTTTCACGCCGCTCGGGTTCGAGACGTTGAGCTTTTAACGGGACTCAGCTTCTACCACAGCAGGATATCGGTGGACGAGACGCTACAGCTCAAAACATTTCTACACACCAGTCACTCGTACAAAAGCCCCACGTTCAATTAACGCCTGTCACGTGTGAGCACGTGTTGTTTTGCACGTGTGACGTTTGTAGGATTTTTTTTTCCCATCACCAAAGATGTTATTTTTTTATACAGCTTTGATTCCTAAAGAGCCATCCTGCTCTGTAGCCGGGTGCTTTTATTTTGTTCTACGACTCAGTAATTAAAAAAAATTATAATCACTTATCTCAAACTTGAGCTCCAGCCATGTTTTCTTTGCTTTTCAGATGTGCGGTGTGTTTAAGTGCAACATTTTTTACACTGTTATTTAATGTATAACAATATATGGATTGGTCTCTGATCATGTTTTTTAAATCACCAAAGATTTAATCCATTTTGCTGAAAGACTTTTTATTGCCTCACACTTTGAAGTGGAAGTTGTTTTTTTTTAAGGATAAATGTAAGTTTTGTTTCTGCCAAATGTTGTGTTTAGTAATTTTATGCTTATTTTGTATTAATACAGATGGTGTATTTTGAAAATTTATTAACAATATTTCAGTTTTTCTTGTGTGTGTGAGTTATGTGTTTATGTCAGATGCATGGATGGATGTTTAAATCAAAACTTTGGGGAAAAAATGAAAAGGGGAGCCAGTTTTGTAAACTTTACAAAGTTGCTGAGTATAAAACAAATCACAGATCTTTTGGCGTAAACTTAATATTTAATGTGTTAACCATGCTTCCTTTTTGTTCAGAAACATATTGCTGTAGAAAACCACAAGAAAATGACCTCATACGTTCCAGTATTTTTTCAGTTGGTTGCAGTTTATAGCTTGCGCCACTAGATGGCAACAAATTCAGACTGAAACTTGTATTTCTCTGAAATTTACCAAAACTTTTTTTTTTTCCTTTCAGGTGTTCAATTTTAATTTGATCACTGCTTGAATTACCAAAACTCAGTTTAGTTTTAGTTTTGTTACAAATGCACTACATTGCCAAAAGTATTTGCTCACCCATCCAAATTATTGGAACCAGGTGTTCCAATCACTTCCATGGCCACAGGTGTATAAAGTGAAGCACCGAGGCATGCAGACTGTTTTTACAAACATTTGTGAAAGAATGGGTCGCTCTCAGGAGCTCAGTGAAATCCAGTGTGGAACGATAGTGCGAAGAGATCGCCAACTTTCTGCAGAGTCGATCACTACAGACCTCCAAACTGCATGTGGCCTTCAGATTAGCTCAAGAACAGTGCACAAAGAGCTTCATAGAATGGGTTTTCATGGTGGAGCAGCTGCATGCAAGCCATACATCACCAAGTGCAATGCAAAGCGTTGGATGCAGTGATGTAAAGCACGACGCCACTGGACTCTAGAGCAGTGGAGGCGCGTTCTCTGGAGTGATGAATCGTGCTTCTCCATCTGGCAATCTGATGGACGAGTCTGGGTTTGGAGGTTGCCAGGAGAACGGTACTTGTCTGACTGCACTGTGCCAAGTGTAAAGTTTGGTGGAGGGGGAATTATGGTGTGGGGTTATTTTTCAGGAGCTGGGTTTGGCCCCTTAGTTCCAGTGAAAGGAACTCCGACTGCTTCAGCACACCAGGACATTTTGGACAATTCCATGCCCCCAACTTTGTGGGAACAGTTTGGAGCTGGCCCCTCCCTCTTCCAGCATGACTGTGCACCAGTGCACAAAGCAAGGTCCATAAAGACATGGATGGCAGAGTCTGGTGTGGATGAACTTGACTGGCCTGCACAGAGTCGTGACCTCAACCTGATAGAACACCTTTGGGATGAATTAGAGCGGAGGCCTTCTCGTCCAACATCAGTATGTGACCTCAGAAATGTGCTTCTAGAAGAATGGTCAACAATCCCCATGAACACACTCCTAAACCTTGTGGGCAGCCTTCCCAGAAGAGTTGAAGCTGTTCTAGCTGCAAAGGGTGGACCAACGTCAAATTGAACCCTATGGGTTAGGAATGGGATGTCATCTAAACTCATGTGAGTCAAGGCAGGCGAGAGAATACTTCTGGTAATGTAGTGTATGTACAAGAAAAACTTCAGGAGAGATGATTTCATGGAACCAAGTCATTTAAGAGCATTTACATGTGTTAACACGAGAACTAATGTGTAATAAAAAAGAACGGGGATTGAGTTGTTGAAAAAGTAGTAATAGTGAATATACAATTTGAGGGAATTTCTGTAATGCTGTATTAAAAATGTAAACTATTAATGTAGTTTTATTTATGTTAGATAAGGTTATTTTTTTAGATGAGGTTAATTTTTTGAATCACTAAAACTGCATTCATTTTAAATTGAGATTTAAGAGTAGTATTCCCTTCTTGAGTTTTTTGTGTTTTAGACAAAACGATAAGTTCCCCTTTCATACGCATGCAGTGTACTGTGCAAAAATCTTGAGCAGTTCCTTCATTCTCTTTCTTTCTTTGTTTTTTTTTTTACATTCCTCTAAGGAGCCAGGCTGTTTTCTGTAATCGTTCTGTAACCCTGAAAGGGTTTCGATTCAAGTTATTCAGACTTTTTTTAAAAGGCTTTCAAAGTTTTGCTACTTTTCCATCTGTCCCAATGTCAGGGGAATATTTTTCTGTTTACTTCTCTGATGTAACGCTGACCTGTGAGACGTTCAGACTTAAAGAGGATGCAAAACTCAAATTATTACATAGATGATCTAAACTGTCACCCACACATTTGTGCTCATTTCTTTAGTTGAATCTGTGCAAACTACCTAAACAACAGTTTGACACAAACAAAGCAGCTTTTAGTTGCAACCAGATGCATCCTTAAGTGCTGTCTGCTGAAAATGTGACTTGGAGATGAACATCTGGAGTGAAGCATCTCTCAGGTCCTGATGGTTGTAAATGTCTGTTTTTACCCAAATGTTTCATCCGGTAATCCATCCAAACCTGTTGCTGCATGTGTGTTGCCATGTATTGTCCTTTTCTCAGTGTTTTCAGCAGATGTGGTTAAAACCATTTCATATAAAGTATTTTCTACACAGACCTGCTGACTTGTTTTCTTTATTTTCAAATACATATAGATCTAATAGTATCAGGTTGTGATGCGGAGGCACTTTTTTCATACTTTCTCAGGGATTTTTTTTTTTTTTTTTTTTACGTTGAGGCACAACCATCCTGCAGTTGCTCTGTGAACCACCACCAGGTTGCAACAGAAAGTATGAAGACATGGAAGCACCGCTCTGCACATAAAATCTGCCACTTCCTGCAGCTGACCAGTGCAGCCGTGCAGAGACACTGAAGGTAAGAAGGTGCACCTTGCTGCTCTAAGTCTCATCAACGCTGTCACTTTTATCTATTGGAGCAAAAGTGGCCTCGTTTTGCTTTGCATTATTATCATAATGATCACAGATCAGATTGAGTGTTTCTAAACATTTGATCAAGTCTCAGTTGTGTTCGTTGAGATTATTGAGTAAATGTTACAGCAATCATGTTCTGTTATTAGGAGTTTCTTCATGCCGAGTGAAAGTTTCCTTTAATCAACTGTCTTTTACTTCATAGCCTGCTAAAACAGCGCTCTTAATACTATTTAAAGAACAAACTCAACGTTTAGTCTTACGTTTTGTGGTCAAATTATAGACATTTTGCCAACAAATCCATGCTTTATTGCAACTCTTTGAATGAAGGTTTGTTTTATTGTCTCAGATTTTGTTGGTGTATTTTAAACTGATGCAAACTTAAAAAAACGTCAGAAATAAAATTGAACTGTTTGAGCCATATTGTGGTTTAATAAATAATTTCCTTCAAACCAAATTTGCAGACGTTCTGTAGCATTTGCATGCAGAGGAGCAGGTCACAGGTCAGTTTGCAGGTCTTCTTTAAAGAAAGAGAAGGTGGGTTTTTCTTGCAGGTTTCCTCGTGGAGGATGTGACAGTCTGTGAGTTCACCTTCGTACTCGGTTCTTCCAGGAAGCGATGGCTGCTGAGCGTGTGAGAGAATCTGTTCTCATGAGGTTACCATATTTAGATTCTTCTGCAACCGGTATCTCTTACTGTCACTGATGTGGTGGGATGGCTCGCTCTCTTCTCGCATGTGAACCCAGCGACCACTAAACCTCAGACAACCTGAACCATTCAAGTCTTTCACATGAGGCATCACACAGGAGCCACCCGGTCCCTTTCCTTGCTGATCTTTACGACGAAGAGGAGGCCCGTCAGCTGAGTCCCTCCTTGTTTTCTGCAGGCTTCCTGGCAGCTCTGGTCAGTAACCAGCTCAGGCTCTTATCTGCAAACACAGGCCGACACCGGCCTTATCAGCAGCTTTCAGCGCTCCATGGTTTGGACGCCGCTTGTTGTAGGAACGTGAAGGAACAGCTTGACGTTCGAAAGGAACAGGTCAAATCTTCTGTGGACACGCTGTGAACTGTTATGTCAATGCAAAAATTATTATTATTATTAGTTATCATATTACCTGATAGTAGATAGCTCTAAAGCATTATGGTTAGGAGTAAACACATTTGTTTCTAAGCAGATCAGCTAAAAACCAAATCATTTAAGTAGTGTTAGCTGAGAATCACAGCTAAAGAACAGCTAATACTCTGTCAGTTTTGTGGATATTTTGCTCAAATTTGATGTAGAAGCAGCTGAAAAGAATTCGCAGCACATACTCTGAGCACAACGTCTCAATCTGTCGCATGACAGTAAGATTTTGACATGAATGATGGCGGGTGATAAACAGTAGTTGTAAAGTTTCAGCAGGAAAACTATAATATTTCCACTGTAATAACCACATAACGACAACAATAACAATTTTGATTTTTAAAAACTAAATAATTCCACTTTAGTCTTATTTCAGACTAGCCTTAAGTTGTTTATCCAACGAAGTATCCACAACAGATAAGATATTAATTAGTCATAACTTTTTTTTTTTATAAAACCTCACGTTAAAATATCTGAACTATCCCTTTTAAGAAGTTATGATTTATTGGTTTTAATATTATTACTGATAAAACACAAGAGCCCAAAAATTATTTTAGTTTTTTTGTTGTAGCCGCTTTGTTGTTTTCTTTCCCGTCAAATAAAAATGAAAAACTCTCCTCTACTAAAAAAATTCACTTAGTGGTAGATTTTTCCTCAAGACGTCAAAGGAAGACGTTTGTTTTACTTAAAACATCTGTAAAACATCTGGATAGTTTTCAGTTTCTATTGATAAGCTCAAAGGTCTGAATGTTTCTGAACTGCTCGCAGGCGTTGTTGTTCACCTCCGAGATGATTTAGTGTAGAGGTTTAAAGGTTTCCTCGCCATCACTCTGGCTTCACTCGTTCTGAGTGGCTCCGCCTTCGGCTCATGTTAGCCGAATGTTTTCAATTATTGTCTCGTTAAAAGGTCCAGATGTGCCTGAGGCCAGGTGCTTCAGCAGAGCACGCAACCTTTTCCATCTGTGCCAGGAATTATCCTGGACCCATGGGTGCCCACAGACACAAAACAGCAGTTCTGCTGCTAACGTCTCCCTGCAGACCAAACACAAGGACATCCAACCATCATCCAACCAACATCCATCCATCATCCAACCATCTGTCATCATCCATCCATCCATCTGTTATCATCCATCCATCCCCATCCATCCTTCATCCAATCCATCATCCATCCAACCATCCAACCATCATCCAACCAACCATCCATCCATCATCCATCCATCTGTCATCCATCCATTCATCCATCTGTCATCATCCATCCATCCCCATCCATCCTTCATCCAATCCATCATCCATCTATTATCCATCCATCCATCACCCACCCATCCTTCATCCAACCAACCATCCATCCATCCATCATCCATCCATCTGTCATCATCCATCCCCATCCAGCCTTCATCCAATCCATCATCCATCCATCCATCACCCACCCATCCTTCATCCAACCAACCATCCATCCATCATCCATCCTTCTGTCAGCATCCATCCATCCATCCATCTGTTTATCCATCTGTCCATCACCCATCCATCCATCAGCCATCCATTCATCCATGCATCCATCCATCATCCATCCATCCATCTATCCATCCATTCATCATCTGTCCATCCACTGTCCATCAAATCATCCAACCAACCATCTATCCATCCATTCATCATCTGTCCATCCACTGTCCATCAAATCATCCATCCATCTATCCATTCATCTATCACCCATCCATCCATCCATCCATCCATCCATTTATCATCCAACCAACCATCCTTCCATCCATCATTCAAATGTCCATCAAACCATCCATCCATCCACTTGTCCATCATCCACCTATCCATCATCCATCCATCCATCCAACCATCAGCCATCTATCCATCCATTTACTAAACCATCCATCATCCATCTATCCATCCATTTGTCCATCATCCACCATCCATCCATTATCATCCATCCATCCATCTATCACACATACACATATACCTGTACATACATACATACCCATCTATCCATCCAACCATCCATCTATCCATTGGCCCCTTCTTGGTGGCACCCCGGCCAGCTGGGAGACAAACCCGTGACCTTCCCGCTTTGTGGCGACTTATCTCTACTCCACCATGCAGCTTCTCGATCTAATGAAAGTATTGAAAAGTCTTTTAGTCAGTGTTTTGTTCATTAATTTCATCAACTTATAAAAAGCAGGTAATCACATGAGCGATGGGAATTATGACACAGATGTTTCTAGTGAATTGTGCTCAGCCCCCGGGTAATCCCCATCTATGGTGGGTTTCCGGCAGTTAAACTGGGTGACATCAGCCACTCCTTTTTAGCCTGCAAGTCAAACCTTCTGAGCTGACGTCACATGTAGCTGCTCTGCTCTTCGTGAGTCTGTAGACCCGACAGCAGCTTCTCACGGACCACAGTGACATTTCATGACTCATTTAGTTTCTCTGTTTGATTTTCTGCTTCTGTATCTTGTTCTGTAGTAACATTTTTGCCACAGTTTGTTCTCCTGGTCTTCTGCTCATCTTCCACACCAGGGATTGGTTGCTGTTTATCACCACTGCCACATGCCATTTCTTTTGGGCTCACTTTGTGTCAGCTTCAGTTTTATTATTGCTCACTGCTGTTATATCAAACACACAAAAAAAGGCTATAACTCTGTCGGTTTTAGAAATGATGAGCTAAAATTTGATGTCGTAGTTGCGGAGAGTTGCTCACGACACACACTCCACAACTCGTGAGCTGTTGCAACATCACCTGAGGCTTACACAAAACTCATTTTCCAGATTTGACCCAAAACATTGGGTGGTATATTCCTTTAAGGAATGTAAGACTTTGGCTTTGTTTCCTGTATTTGATTTATATTTTGTGCATCCTCTTCAGTTACAGTTTCGTGCCTCCATCCACCTGACAGAAAGATCTGCAGGTCAAAATTTTTAGTAACTAATATATTTCTAAAACTCACATTTTTTCAAGATTAAGCATCTGAATCTGATTTCCCAACAAAAAAAAAAAGAAGAAAAACCAAAACTAGGTCAGCGACAGACGTCAGTCATCAATAATGCATCTGTTGGCATTTGGTTTGTTCTGCGGCCATCGCTGAAGCACGGCTGCAAGCCCTGCAGCAGAAGCTTCAGCAGGAAGCCGATTGAATTCTGTTAAAAGGAATGACTTGTGATGCAAACCCAGCAGAGCTCTGAGAGGAAGTCTGCAACGTGAGAGGAAACCAAAATAACTCATCTGATTGTGGCCTGCTGAGGGTTTGAAATTACTCTGAAGACACTTGCATGACCAGAACTTTAGGTATGGTGACATCAGAGGAAGAAAGTTTCTACTTATGTTTAGATAAAAGGTGCATTAAAGTCGTCTAAGTGTGAAATAAGGGTTATATCTGGACTCTTACCTGCATGTAAAGTGCCATTTGCAATCTGCCTTTATTAGATCTATCAGCTCCAGAAGACAAACGAGGAGGTCTGAGGGTGGGTCCAACCAGGAGGAGGGTTAAAGAGGACGAGGAGGAGGAGGCGACAGAACAAAAAGAAGACAGAGGAGCAGACGGCGGAGCAGACGAGGAGAAGAGAAGCAGCTGTAAAGATGGATTTAGGTTCCCTTCAAATCCTGGAGAGAGAACGAGTCCTGGAGGTTCTTTGGAGAGACAAACAGCTGAGGACAGTCGAAGAGGACAGGATCAGGTGAGACAATTCATGCCTGATCACTGCAGGAATAAAAAAGAACTGATTGGATAAAATTATAATTTTAATCTAAATAAGCTCTTTTTTTTAAACAACAGGAAGTAAAGATTAATTTCTCTGTTGCAGAGTCAAACTTTACATTTGAAGTGACTGAATTTACAGTAAATTGCCTCTGAGGAAAAAATACAAGTTTCATTTTTATTTAAAAGCAGTTTTTTGCTGAAGACAAAGATAATTATATATATTTTTTAACTAAAATGTGCTTTCAAGTTTTATCCTACTGTGATGCTCAAAACAAGGCCTGTGCTCCTCCTGCCTCCACCTCCAGGAGGATGAAGTGTGAGCTGCAGGAGCAGCGGAGGAAGGGCGCGAAGAGCTACGCCCGGCAGTACGGGGAGCGAACCTGCGCCCGCTGCCAGAGGCCCCTGGGGAAGTTCTGGAACAAGGGCGCGGTGTGTCGAGGCTGCAGCCACCGCATCTGCAGCCGGTGCAGGGTGGGAGCAGCCGACTGGAAGTGCACGCTGTGTCACGCGTACAGGTAAAGATGTGCAGCCAGGAAGATGAAAGCTGAGAGTCGGGGACGGCTCAAATCTCAGCACGCGTGAACACTTTCAATTTGACTTAGTCTGAACAGGTTGTGACCTGGTTTATTAGAGAAGGGATTAACATGAAGGGTTACAGATTATAACTTTTTTTTAATCCATTCATACGGGGAGTGGTGGTGCAGTGGTTAGAAAAGGTGGGCCTGTGATTGGAAGGGCGCCAGTTCGACTCCCTGGACCGACAACATAAAAATGTGGGTGTCAAAGGTGAAACTCCCACAACATGTCTCCAGTCTCAACCCTCATTTGCCCTTGAGCAAGGCCCTTAACCCCCACCATCTGCTCCCCCGGGTGCAGCTCTCTGCTCCACACAGAGGGCTGTGGTAGCTCAGTGGTCTGTAGTTGCATCAGGAAGGGCATCCGGTGTAAAAATAATTGCTAAGTCATCGTGTGAGTTAGTTCGCTGTGGCGACTCCTGAGGAAGGGAGCAGCCGAAAGAAGAAGAAAAAGCAACAATTCGTACATTTGTTATTTTTCTTGTCACCTCTTCTCCCAGCTGAGTCCTTTAAAGGCCTGTCATGATAATAAATTTTGCTGGGCGGTTAATTGTCTCAGAGATTATTGTGATAAACGATCATGTTTGAAACTTGACAATAATTAGTAATTATTGTCATAATTAGTAATTATTGTCAAATTTAATAAGAAATGTTGAATTTGTTTTGCATGTAATGCCGTTTTTGATGCCAGTATAAGGCTGTTTCAACCGAAGGATGGATAGTGAGGGAGCGAGCAGCGTGTCTCTTTAAGAAAAATGGGAGGGAGGCCGCTCGACATGACATGGGCTGCCTCTCCGTCCTGTTTTTCGATTGTCAAAATTTAGCATAGCATTTGACACACGAAGCTTTTAATAAAAAGTCAGTAAACCAGTTCTCAGCTCAGAGAAAAGCAACTTTTTAGACGAAGGCACAGGTTTCAACCGTGAATTTTGGAGCTTTGACAAGACGGATGTTTTTTCCTGAGGTCGGCCTGTCAGCTTAGCTCATAGCTTAGCTTCTCAGCTTAGCTGCTGTTAACGATCCAAAAACACAATTTTGGACGGTTAAAATGGATCTTAAAGCGAAAAGGAGGGGTCAGTGAAGAGCATTGGAGTTGAGCCTTTTGTCATCCAGTGTCTTCAGTAGAAAGAGAGAGACATGAAGAAAGGAAAAAGCCGATAAATGAAAATGAGGGTGATAATTTTCATTTTTCGTGCGATTAATTGATTTATTGTTTATTGTGACAGACCTAGTCCTTTAGGGTCCAAGCAGAGGAGCTGAGCCTTCAGAGGCAGCACTTTAGCTCTAATATTAGTTGATGCTTCTAAAAACAAATAACTTTAATACAATCAGACGAGAAAGCTGACCACCGCCTCCTAACTCCTGGACACGTTACCAGTTTCCATTCCCTTCAAACTAACATGAAACTAAGGTTAAACTCCAGAAAATATTGATAACATACAATTCATTGAATTAAAATTCTGGATCAACATTATAAACTACAAAACTCTGGTTTGAAACTGTGTAGACGTACATCATACATCCATTCTGTCAGCTGGAAACGATGGAAAGAAACCTGATTATAGTCACTTGCAGCTCAAAGTATCTGAAATCTGATTTTAAAAGTAATAAATGTGTACGACAAAGTGCTTGTGACATCAAATTTTGTAATAAATATGAACGCATTTGTGCAAAGACAAAATTAATTACGTATTGCCACAAAAACAAAGCCATAGCTCTGAGATGAACAGTTGTTGAGCTATTTACATGTGCAGCAACAGGAAGTGATGTCAAAGAGGAACACCTGCATGTAAACAGAGCGTTGCTACAACAGCTAACCACACAGAGGGTGAAGAAGAATCTGATGGGTTTTTGGGCGACTGAGTCACTATCAGAGAGAAATGAAGAAGATAATATTGGTCAAACAAACAAAGACCAGATACTTCCCCTTTTTTTTTAAGAATTCCCCTTTGATGTCACTTCCTGTTTCACTTTGGCTGCACCAAGTTCGAAAGAAAATCCCAGTTATGCGATAAATCGTCTTAAATATTAAGCTGTTTTCTTCCACGTTGTGTATTTGAAGGATATGCATGTCACAGGCACTTTAAGGCACATTACAATAAATTAATACTATCACAAATCCAGATTAAGATGTGCGATATGTGGTATGACACAAAACAAATCAACCTGAAAAAGTGTGATATAATATGATCCAAAGCTATAAAATACAGTGTGGTTCAAGACCATTCACTGTGACACACTGTGATACAAAACAATTTTAAAGAATGTTGTTCTTTGGGATACAAACAACTGAAAAAAGTGTTGAACAGTACAACACAAAATGATACAACAGATAGCAATATAAAACACTTCTATAAAAATGATACAAGATAGTAGGACAGAATAGGCTGTACAATATAGTGTAAAGCCGTGGCGGCTGGCCATTAGAGGGCGCTAGGGCGCCGCCCCACCACTCACACCACTCACCATATTAGTTGAAGACAGAAAAAAAAAAAAAAAGAAATTATAAAATAAAAAACATTTTTGAAAAATATGTATATATTTTGTTAGTTGCGTAAGATGAATATTTTATAGTTAATGAAGAGAAAAGTTGTTCCTTTCAAAAACATTGTCGCTGCTTGATGATGTCTTTCCACCCTGGGGTGTTATATTCTTTGCCCATAGACTCTCGTTAAAAGTTGTACATGCACCATTAGCTCCTCTTCATTACAAGATATAAGAGTACAGTATTGTAGGCGCAACTTTCCTGCGCCCAGAGTACAGACGCACAGAATGGATCGTAATTCCGGTACTGGAACAGATCGTGCAGTGACTATTTATTTATTTATTTATTTATTTATTGCTAATGGCATACAACAAAAAAATAAATGAAGTATACAGAGGAACACAGCACTTGCATGAGCATACAACCAGGGGTGTTAATTTACGTATAGAAATTGTCCTGAAGGCCTTTTAGTTCGTAGAGTTTGTTATTGATTTAACACACACACACACACACACACACACACACACACACACACACACACACACACACACACACACACACACACA
>JARVLU010000179.1:22865344-22878253 GCA_031762415.1 Simpsonichthys santanae | reverse complement strand
AACATTAACATGGCTTAACAAAGTATAAAACACCATAGAACAGAGTGAAGTATAAGGTACAACAAAGCCAAAATGTACTGTCCCCATATGTGGATGCAGGGACATTTGTCTCTTCTTAATTTATTGATCCCTGGCTGCTAAAAGACGGATAATAATGCAGCTGCTGAATATAATAAATAAGTTTGTCTCCATTTGATTTTAATCAAACGTTTTGAATTTTGCACAAAAGTTTGCTTCATGTTTTTGTTTTAGATCAGCTGAGTTCATTTTTCTGTGACTGGATAATGAATGAATTAATTTTAAGTTCTTATTCCAACTGCTATGCTGCATGTCATAACCAACTAATCAGAAGCTGACTCAGCACTTCTCAGAAGATGCACAGATAAGGAGACAGCTGGCACCTAAAATCTGAGATGGAAAAGTTCAAAGCAGCTCAGAAATGGAAAGAAATTGCATTTCCTGTGAAAATACAGTGTGAATACTTATTACTGAAGAACTTGCTGGAAAAACAGCTGACATGAGCTTAAAAAACATGCTGAAATGTAGCTGAAATGTCAGAACAAGCCTAAATTAACAGAGGAAATCAGAAAGAACACATATTTGCTTAATTAGGTTTAAATAAGCAGAAGTGAGCACAAATATTAGGAAATTAGCTAAAAAAGCTCAAATTAGCTAAATCTAAAAAGTAGCCGTAAAGGCTGAAAAAGCTTAACCTAAGAGAAGGAAGTGGAAAGAGCTGAAATGAGCTAAAAAACATAAAATTAAAAAATTAAAAAGTGGAATTAACTGAAAAAGCTAAAATTTAATTAGACTGAAAGTAGCAGAAATTACAACGACAAACTTGAATTTACCTGAAAACAGCTTAAATTAGCTAAAAGATTTTCTAAAAAGGTAACTGAAAATGTTAGAACAAGCTGAAATTAGCAGGAGAAAGCAGAAAGAACATGTTTGCCCGATTAGGCTGAAAGAAGCAGAAATTAGCACAAAATGTAGAAAGAAAATAAACTGTAATTCAATTCAATTCAGTTGATTTATGACGCCAAATCATAAGAAAGTTAGAACACTTTGCAGGAACATTCATATACATAGAAAAGCCAATTAGTAAAGTTATCTATCTAAGGAAGGAACATAAGAAGTTAAAATTAGCAGAAATATGTTGGAAGAAGCGTTAGAATCAGAAAGGAGCACATAACAGCTGAAATTAGCTGAAAATATGTTGAAATTTGCACAAGAAAGCTGAAAGAAGCTGAACCAGAACAAAATGTGAAAGGAGCAGTAATAAGTTGCAAACAAATCTGAAGATGTGAAGGATGTAAAATGAGCTCAGTTAATTTTCTATGAGAAAAGAATGGCAGAAAAGGCTAAATACAGTATTTCAAAAAGCTAAAGTTGCACCAATACTAAAAGTCATAGCAGGGTTGTCCTGAAAGAGCTGAACATTTGGGTTTATGAAATAGTTTGAAAAACTGCAGGATGAGAAAGACGCCGAAAAATGTACAGAAGAAAAATGGATCATGAAGGAGTGAATGCTTCACGAACATTCACACAATAAAAAGCTTGAATCTTTCTCCTTTCAGCACTAGAGGTCAGGAAAACATCACTTTCAAACACTTCCTCCATGTGAGCAGCTCTTTTTGTTTCTCAGAGGTGAACACGAGGCCACACTGCAATAATTCAGTCTCAGAGCTACCTTCCCGTTAGTGCAAACACTGGTCAGAGGGTAAATACTCTCATTGTGGCCCATCTGTGTGTACATTTCACCTGAGAGTGGAGGAGTGTGTGTGTGTTCTGGTGTGTGTGGATGAATGCACTGAAGGCGTCTGCATCAGTCGTATTTAAACAGCTTTTTTAATGTTGCGTTCAGGTGTCTGGATCCAGGACGGAGGCGCAGAGCTCTTTAGGATCGCCCAGCTCTGAAAGGCTGCACTGGGACGAACTCTGAACCAGTTCTGCAGATCTGGGAGAGGCTTGATACTTTCTGATGCAACACTTTACTTTAACTCCCCCGTGAAGAATTCCTAAGTACAATAGGAACAATAGGCATGTAACAATATTTAACTCCTGCAAAGCATTAAACTATTGATTATAAGATTTTATTATAAAGCACCAATTTGTTCTCTCTTAGCCCATCTCATTCATATTATACAGTATTTATACAGTAGTCCCTTGTTTAATTATTTTTGTATTTATATATACTTTAAGGCTTTAGAAACCTTTCCCACACTCTTGCAATGTTCTAAACTCTTAAACCTATTAATTTTAACAACATACTTATATGTAGCTACTAAATTTTATCTTACCAGAACAGCAGCGGCTCGGTTCTGCTCCGACTTGGTTCTGTTTTGGTGGACATACCCTGCCGGTTCTGGTTCTGGTCGTCTCTCTGGCTCGAGGTAGTGGCAGTGGGCTCCAGAGGGAAGACGGATCTACGGCGGCGTGTCCCGTGCTCAGAAGTTCTTGTGGGCCGGCTAGCAGCTCTCGGGTTCACCGATGAGTCTGGGGGTCCGATTCTGGTTCCCGGTGGGTTCCATGCATCCGCTGAGTGCCAAACTCACTGTAAAGGTCCGAACATTTTCGGATCAGATCAAAACTTTCCCTCTACGCATTTCAGCAGAAGGCACGGAGCATCTGGGTGGGGCACTGTTGACTTCTGGGAAATGTAGTCCTAGTCTTATTGAGAGAAAACTACAAAAAGGAGACAACTGTCCAAATTATTTTATTTTGTCATTTTACTTTTACTGTACAGTATCCTGTACTGTCCCAATCACGTGATATTAAAGTTAACAATCGTACCCCCCACCCCCCCGTGTTCAATTTTACTTTGAAAAACAGCGAAAGTGTGTCCGCAAAAAGTCGAACCGCAAAATACCAAGGGACTACGGTATACGTATATTGTATTTTATACTTCTGACTGGCAGAAGCTAAGACACAAGAAACTAAAGGCCTAGCATTAGCTGAAATCATGTCACCTGCCACCTATCCTGACAAAGTTTTAACCAGTCAGATCCTTGGAGTCGCATAGAATTAACTAAATATAAATGTCTAACCTTTAAAGTGAAGTGTTGCTGTGAGGGTCAAAGGTCGCTCTGCTGCCAGAGCATCTTTCCAGAGTCAATTTCCTCTTTAACTCCACGTTCTCTAATCGGAGGAGACAAGACTTCCTGCAAACGACGTTAGTGGGAAACGAGCAGGATTCTGATGAATGCGACCAGGAGGCCGCCCAGCCCAGGAGGTGATTACTTCAGAGACGAAGCAGAGCTGCACAAACATTTTGAGCCTAACGTAGCAGTGAAACAGACACCCTGCTTCAGAAAAAACTGTTTTCTTCTTAAATCTGTTTTCTCTAGAAAACTTGTCAAGTGGCATCTCAGGACGATGCTCAGTCTCCAACTGTTCGTTTTATTTAAATACCAGAAAATCTGCACTTTATTCTCTGTTGAAAGTATTTATTTAGTACCAGCGATAAGAATGTCATGTTTAATTTGATTTTTGTTGTGTAAACTATTTATTCCGGTCTGCACTTTTACAGCTTGCCTTGCGCTCCGTCAGGAACAGGGGTCTGCAACCTGCGGCTCTGGAGCCACATGCGGCTCTTTCAGGCTTTGATCAAAACGAACTTTAAACTGAAATTTATTGGTTCTTATAACAAAAAGGGCTCATTTTAGCAGTTTTTTCTGTCATTTCCTTTGTGACTATGTGAATACTAGAACTAATAGGAGTAAAACATACTTTTAACTTTATTTATTCGAAGTAGGATACTTAATTTTTCCACAATTAAAAAATAATTACCTGGACCTGCATAGTTCATTGTAACTTTTTTTTTTTTAATTGGGAAATAAATTTTTACTTCTTTGCAAGAATCTTGTCTTTTATTTTATCTTAAAATGTAAAAATATAATGAAATGTTAAAATTCATTATATATTTTCAGCTTTGCAATGGCCAGAAAACAACCCTACAGGCCGGAAAAGTGTCCTCCAACAAACTTAGCCTCCTCTGACCTGGCATCCACATATATGTGGACATTACAGGAATTAATCATGCACGTCATGCAAGAGTTCAGGTCGTAGGTTAAAGTGGTCTGCAGGCCACCAGTTGAGAATCCCAGTTGTAGCAAGTTTTGTGGCTCCGGACTTGTTTAATTTAGTTAACACAGGGGCAGAAATGACTGTTTTGATCGTAAAGGTTGCAGACCCCTGATCAGGAGTCTCAAACACTCGCCTAGCCTGCTTCTGTCACAACCAGCTGACAAACTTGTATCTGAGCAAAACCAATAAAATCCAAAGTTTAAGTCGTAAGGACTACTGTTTTTCCATTGTCCCCACAACGATAGAAAAACAGAAAAACTGTGAAGATCATCAACCTTTGCAACCCCAGGCCTGAAGTGTCCAGTTCCGTTTGATAAAACTGTGTAAAATAAAACGCACACCGACATAAAATTAGGTCTCTTTATTGCCGATAAGTTGAACACCTTTTTTATAAAATCCTGGTTATATACAAAGTCCAGCGTAGAGGTGTGTTTCCATTACAGTGTAAGGTCTAGTCCGAAGACTAAGAGTTTGGTCTTACAACGTTTGGGTTAGCTCAAGCTTCATTAAACTCAGGAAGAGAAAAAAAATAAAAACATCTACAACACCAAGAGGTGTTGCCAAACAGTCTGCAGAGAGACCACCAGACAGAAAGGCCACTTTAAAAAGGTGAAACCATAAAGCACATGCTCATCTCTCATTCTACAAGGACAAAACTGAAAAATACACAGAGCTCTGAAGGGGACGCTTCGAAAACGCACCGGAGCATCGATGTCCTTACGACGAGTTTACTAGGAAGCAGCCAGGTTTGATCCACAATAAAAATAATTTACATTTAAATCTCTTTATTCAAGCGATCTAAAGGAAAAACACATGGAACAGAAGACTGGAAGTATTTAGGTAAAAGCTTTTATCATTAGTAGACAGCAAAAATATACAAACCAAGATGAAATACCCTTTTCATGTCCCATATACAGTATAAATATCAAACTAAGATCTCATTCTACTTTATAGCAATAATAAACATAAATGGAAGTGTTCAAATATAACGGAAAACAAACGTACATTTTCCTGCGTATACTGTCTTGCCCTTTCTGATTGGTCACTATTAAAAAAAAACTAAAGAAACCAGCAGAAGCAGGCTTTGGTTACATAACACCGTAATAAAACGTGACGACGCCCTCTGCAGCATAAAACAAATTGTTCGAACTGATCAAAGATATACACTAAATCAAATCCATGAAGAATATTTAAAACAAAGAGGAGAATAAAAAGAGGACAGATAGTTTTGGCACTACGTTGTTGGTTTTTTTTTAAAGCCCTGAATCCTGTGAACTCAAAGAGTTCGGCGCTGCTTCTACGGTGCTCCGGGTTTAACCAACAGCGTGTTGGTCAACGTGTCTTTGCGTGAGTGTGCGCTTGTGTCTGCAGGCGAGCGAGGCGTAGAGACCAGTCAGAAAGGGGAGCGCCGCAAAGCGACGACGGCTTCCTATAAGGCTTCGAACTCGTCGATCCTCTGCTTGGTGTTGCCCTGCCGGATCTGTCGCAAGGTCTTGTATTTGTCTCGGCCGGCCCGCACGTTCTCGCTGTGGAGGATGTCGTTCTGGGTGTTCTTGGTCTCGTCACGTGCCTGAGCCAGCTCCGAGGTCAGGGCCTGAAGGGAGGAGCAGCGTTAGAATATATGACACAAAAACAAACGGGCGCAACGTCGTCACGACACTGAAACATCGCTGCGTTCAGGTTTACCGACATGGTCTGCTAAGATTTATAGTAAATTTGTCTTTTTTTTTTTGTCTCAGTGGGACAAGTGCTGTTTATCAACAACAAGCGAAGCACACAGGATACACTGTTTCCACACATCAAAACAATAATTAAATTTAAAAAATGAAAAGTAAAACAAAGGAATAACTAAATTTTCCTGAATATTCAGTTCTTGAGACTTTCAGTCAAAAGCAAGTAGAATCTGAAACTGTCTTGAAATTAAAAACCACTAAAAACACACAACATGGGGTATAAATAAAGAGAATTTGTACAGGAGATTCCAGGCTAATTCCTCAGAGCGTAAGTAGGTGAAACACTGAAACAGAAACACATTGGAATGGCTACAGACGGAGCTAGGAGAGAATCGTGTCAGCCATCTTGTTAGGTGCTACACCTATCACCGTGTTTACATGTAAAAGCCACAAGTCAACGCCTTGTGCATGCTTCATGCTGCATCACTGGTCCAAAACTGCATAAACAACCCATATTTTATTTAAGAACAAAAATATCAAATGTAAAACAGAAGACGATTGATCTGTAATACCAACAAGCCTGGTCAAGCATCAACTGCTGCTGTGATAAAATTGTAAGAGCTGTAATCATTAAAGCCAATACAGGATTACACTTTAGATAAAAATATACCTTACGTTTACTCAGTCTGACCAGAGATCTGCTATCAGAGTCTCTGGTACACTAATAACTTAAAGTTAGCCTTCTTCTGTACGAGGCTGAATATATTGAAGCTTTATATAACAGAGATTAAAACTGAGCTTTAGCCCAAACACTGACATTATCATTTAGCATATATGTTTTATCCATAAACTAGATCATATTAGTAAACTAATGACTATGTAAGAAAATGTCGTACTGATTTTAATGTTAGGTTTGTAGTTGGCAGGTATTTGCCAACCCTCAGTACTCTGCTTTACAGAAATTATCGCAGTTTACTCAAGAGGAGGTCCCTGGTTTAACAATACAGGCAACTAGACTATTATTT
Source organism: Simpsonichthys santanae (assembly GCA_031762415.1). Lineage (NCBI taxonomy): Eukaryota > Metazoa > Chordata > Actinopteri > Cyprinodontiformes > Rivulidae > Simpsonichthys > Simpsonichthys santanae. The sequence goes on along the minus strand of JARVLU010000179.1, from coordinate 22,871,469 downwards.
CCAAAGAAAGAAGAAAGACAAAATATATATATGTTGCTACATTCTTTGAAGTTTTGGTTCACGTAAATATTAGCAAACTTTGGGTTTCTTGGCTTTTTTAATTTTGTTCTTTTACAAAACAGTGTTCTGTCATTCTGGTAGTAACTAAAGAGGCCGCATGGCACCTACCAAGATGGCGGAACAAAATATTTCCTGTTAGCCTGTCTGCTGTTGATGGCTATTCCATTTAATTTCAGCTAATCTGAACTACAAAATGACATTTGTTTGATCCTGTTACTCAAAGCGGAATTTATTTTCCCTATTTTTTTAATTCATAGTCATTTTTATTCTAAACCACAAAATGAAAGGCTTAACTTAAAGTAATCTATAGAACTAGTGGGGTGCACAGAATAGAAAATATGTGGCTCAGCCTGTTGAAACAAAAAGAAAAACACAGTTTTGAAATTGAGAGAATAACTTGCAGCTGTGTGCAGCAGCTCGAGCAGGAAGTGTCAACTTCGTTTGATCTGAAGCTCAGTAAAATTTGTAAACCATGAGGCACTCCTTCGCCCTGCGGCGGTCTGGGTGAGGTCTTCCTCACCTTCAGCTGCTTCTGGACGCGCTCGTTTTTCTCTGCCTCCGTCAGGCGCTCCTCCTCTCTGCGGTGGTCGTGGAAGTCACCTATTTGCAGGTCGGCGCTGTGCGTGTTGTTGTTCTCCTCGCTGTCGCTGCTGTCGTCCATGTGGTCGTACATGGGCGGGGGTGGAGGCGGCGGGAGCACCGGCATCGCCAAGTGCAGCTCCTCCTTGACCTTGACCAGATCGTCCTGAGCCTCTTGAGCCTGATGACGACAGATCCCATGACTTTCTCCTCACAGAAGAGATTTGATTGAAACATGGAAGTTAGACTCAGCTGCGAGTAAGAGTTAAAGCGCCCACCCTGTGCTGCCATGTTTGAGCCTCCTCCTCTTTGCGTCTCCTCGCCTCCTCAAGCAGCGCAATCTTGGCCGAGTGCTCCGCCAGCTCAGACGCCTGAAACCAGACATCACATTTAAAGTAAACATGCACACTGAGATTAAAATTAATTAATGATAAACTTTACTAATATAGCACCTTTCAAATCAATGTTACAAGGTGCTTATTAAAAAATACACTGCACATTAGATGATTAAAACACTTAAGACAATAATACTCGAGATAAGAATAATTAAAAATTAAAGGCACTAAAACAGGAAGATGTTTTACAAAAAAAATCATAAAATGCATATATGATATTCTTTTTATTTTAATAACAATAAGTTATATTTTGTTGTATCAACTGAAAAGAAAGGTTTAGGTTTTTGTGACGTTTATCCAAAACATTTTCATTTGCAGAAAAACAACAGCAGAACTATATTTGTGCTATTCCAGCTCTATCAAAATTACATTAGCTAAAGTTAATCTAAGTTTAAAAAGTTTTTTTTATTAGAAGGTTTAAAAAAAATTAACTTGCCAAGAAAAGTCAAAGTAAGTGTCATTTTCTTGTAAATCTTCTCTAAATAAATTAAAATAAGCTCTTTTAAAAACATCCAGGTCACCATTTTGGTAGTTTAACACGTTTTCACTCAACTGAGACAAAGTATAGAATGTGCTTCATTTTTTTTTTTTTTTTTTTGGTTTGTACAATTTTATTTATTTATTTATTTATTTATTTATTTTTACAAATTTATATCCCCTTTTACTTTCAATTTGAAGAGAATTTACAGACTGAGCAATAAAACATGACCAGAAAAATAGTAGAGTCAGAATATTTGTTTTTGGCTTGAATTTTTTTTTTTTTTAAACAACCCAAAAAAAATAAAATAAAATCACTGTAAACCTACTTTGATTGGTGATATGTGCTACTGATCTCATGCTGCTGATATCATGCTGCTGATCTCATGCTGCTGTATTCATTCGTACCAATTTGTTCACACAAAATCGTGTTCGTGCTGCTGTTGTGACGCTGTACTGTTCTGCATTATTAGTGTTAGCGTATCATATGCTTTAGTGTACTGTTTGGCGTTCGTTTAGCATGCATCTTAGTTTACATATAGTTTATATCTTAGATCCTTATTTGCTGTTTCTTTTCACACTTTATATTTTTGCTATTGTTGGATGTAAATGGGACCCTGCATACATAATTTCATTCCACCTTATGCACCACGTGGTGAAACAACAAAAAAACCTTCTTGAAGTTGAACTTGAAAAAGAAACTTCTTGCAGAAATGACTTAAAACATTCGCACATTGGAAGTAATTAACACTTAAAAATAAAAAATAATAACCAGGAAGTTGTTGATCCTAAATGTTCTCAAAAGTAGAAACTAACTTGTCCTGGTGAGAAATGAGTGAAGCTGAAATGGTTCTGACACATTTCTTTCAACAACTTGAAGAACAAAGAGTTTGCATCTCTGCACCTGCTTCTGTTGTTCTATCTTCAGAAGTTTCTGAGTGGAGGAACAGATTATTCTGTGGACCCAGTTCAGCTGGTCAATTGAACCAATCGGAGAAAACAGAGGCACGGTTTTGGACCAGTTCTGTGCTTTCAAACATCTAAAGAAGTCTTCACCGGATTTCAGAGCCGTCTAATTTAATCCAAGACTGAGAAAAGCTTTTAAAAATACTTTAAAACAATGTGTCCACTTATTGGTGCTGATCAACCGGTAACTTTCAGACTGCAGCACAAATAATCAAATGTAAAGGAGAATTTAGAAATAAGACAAATTTATGGAACTCTAATATACTGACCAGCTGCTCCTGAGTCTTCTTCTGACTCTCCGCCTGGCGGGCCAGCTCCTCTTTAGCCAGCAGAGCTGCCTGACGCTCCGCCTCCAGACGAGCTGCCTCCTCCGCTGCCCTCCTCCTCTCCTGCTCCAGCATCATGGCTCTCTGCAGCTGATCCTGCAACTCTGAAATGCAAACAGGAAGAAGCGTCATCTGTTAGTTTTCACCTCGACTGTACGTCTTGTTTCACCTGGAAGCTGTAGGTGTTAAAACAAAGTGCATTTGTCTGAGGACTACTTTCAGATGCGAACTGATACACAAAAAGTGTTCACAGCAGATTAAGATCAGAGTCAACATAAGCCACAGTGCTCAGGTTCAGTCAGGCTGAATGTGTTTATTTCATTCTGAGCGTCAAGTCTTCATGACGGATGTACAAACCTCAACTTCTGTTAGTCCTGGTCCTTTAAAGATTTGTTTTGGAAATAAAACCTGAGCCTTTATTTACATCAACTGTGGATAACGGCAGTCTGTTATGTGACTGAACGTGTTTTAGATCTGATCTGGTCTTGTCTTTACTTTGACATTAACAGACGATCAGTGTGCACCAACAAATGTGTGGAATTAAAGAACGACAAAACAAAAAAGTACTGTAATTATTAAACCAAACTGCTGCACTGTGTGAGTGTAAATGCTGTAAAAGTCAGTGGAAAACAAACATATTCTGAAGTCACAGAAATGGCACAAATATGACATAAGCCATGCTTTCCATTTCTATTTTGGCTAATAAGTGTTCAGTTTTAAATGCAGTAGCAAGATTGTATTTTTCCAAGGCAACTTGGAGAGTACAGCTTTTTGATTTAGGCATTAATCAATTAATTAAATGTGTGTCCGTAGTTATTCATACATATAGATCTGAAAGGTGAATGTAAACTGGCATTTTCTTTTTATTTCAATTTTTTAAAGGTTTAACAAAGCTTTCAAAAAACAAATTTATGCAGGAAAAATATGAAAACTAAAAATAGTTTTCATATTTAAAAAGCATTATGTTGATGCTGCAATGAGTGTGGTTTACTTGCAGGATAAACAGTCACATTGCACTTGGGTAAACACACCCCTTGTCTTAAAATAATGAACTTTAGTCACTTTTTTAGAGCAAATAACCAACAAACAAATTGTAAATACAAATATGCACAGTGTAGAAGATTCTAAATGAATCCCTGAAATTACTTGGTGACCTGAATAATCTGTGGGGGATTATGCATTGATACTGAATTTTTAAGTGCATGACAGACTTCTGCTTTTCAGATTTCTGACTAAAGAAAAACATAAAACTAAAGAGGCCACTAAGGAGCACAAGCCAGTGTATCTCTTGTGCCAGTCCCAAGCCCAAGTAATTGGCGATGGTTGTGTCAGGAAGGGCATCCTATGTAAAACATGTTTGCCAAAATTAATGAGAGTTCTTCATATGATGAGTTGTATGGGAGACTGGACACTAAAGAGGGCGGGAAGGACTTGTACTGATTGGCAAGACAGAGAGATCAGACTGGAAAGGATGTGCAGCAGGTTAGGCTTGTTAAAAATAGGAATGATAATGTTCTAACAAGTGAGGAGAGTGTAGCATGAAGATGGAAGGAGTACTTTGAGGAGCTAATGAATGAAGAGAATGAAAGAGAAAGAAGAGTAGAGGTCATAGAAACTATGGACCAGGAAGTGGAAAAGATTAGTGAGGGTGAAGTCCAGATAGCTTTGAAAAGAATGAAGGGGAAGGCAGTAGGACCTGATGAGTCGATTACATGCCAGTGGAGGTTTGGAAATGTCTTGGAGAGATGTCAGTGAGGTTTTTGACTCAAATATGCAGGTGAGAAAATGCCTAAGGAATGGAGAAGATGTGTGCTGGTGCCCATTTTTAAGAACAAGGGTGAGAGTTGTAACAAGAGGAATTAAGTTGTTGAGCCGATGAAGATCTGGGAGAGAGTTGTGGAAGCAAGACTTGAGAGGTGACTGTGAGCAGCATTAGTATGGTTTCATGCCAAGAAAGAGCACCACAGATTGCTTTGAGAAAGCCGATGGACCCAGGTCATCTTCATCTTCAGTGCAAATACAAATAGATTTAGTGTCATACTATAATTTTAAGTGCTGTCACAACATTTTTATACACACATTTGAGTGGTAGTACCAATAAATTCACCTTTATATTGGAGGTTCAAGGTAAAAGACTGTCAGAGCAGGAATAAAATCCGTTATGTGTCAGTCTGAAACATTTTAGTACCATTGCATAAGTACAAAATATATAACTGGTGTGAAGCCAGCAGAGGCCTTCAGTAACCTCCATCTCATGAGAAATGTAGACGGAGGCTCCACTGTTTGTTTTTTAAGAGACAGTTTGGTTTCTTTGAGGTGGGGTAAAGTGTCGTGTATTCTGTTTGTGGTTGAATCATGAGAACAAACTGTGCAAGCTTCAAACATCCCACTGTTGTTGGATTTGTCCTCTGTGTGTCATTTCCAATCCACTCCCAGGAATGAAAGTAGTTCAGTCAACGACAGACAGCCCATGTTTTAGAGTGGGATTCTACAAGTTGTCTGAGACAAGTTCACATCCAGTTTGAGGAGGAACTTGTAAATGTGTGGCATGAAGACTTGGCAATTGTTTTTTGCTTGATGACCACCACAGACCACCGAGCTACCACAGCACAGCCCTCTGTTTGGAGCAGAGAGCTGCCATCAAGGGCACCTCGGAGTACAATGGGGGTTAAGGGTCTTGCTCAAAGGCCCAGAGTAGGGCAAATGAGGGTGAAGGCAGACAGTGGTGGGATGTAACCAAGCACATGTACTTTGTTACCATACTTTACATTTTTCATGTATCTGTACTTTAACTAAGTAGGTTGAACATGGGTACTTTCTACTTTTTCTCTACTACATTTTACATTAAGTATCTGTACTTTCTACTACACTACAGTTCTATAATGCGTTAAGTTACATGTTACATTCACATTGTGTTTTTTTTTTTTGTTGTTGTTTTTTGTTTGTTTGTTGGTTTGAAACTAAACAATGGCGAGAGGGGAGTTGGTTCATTGAATCACTGCAAAGTGGACAGGTAAAATTAGACCCATCTTCAAGAAGAGCTGGACCAATGACGTATATTCTAGTTTATACGTCATTGAGCTGGACGCACCCACAGCACCACTAACACACCCACAATGGATTCCACTGTGGAGAGTCAGCCAGAAGATACACACCACCCATGGCCTTATTGAAATACTATTGAAAGACTGTTCAGTAGAGCAGGACAGATTATCTCTCTAAAGAGCCAGACTGGACTCAAAAATCTTTGAAAACCAACTTCTTCTGAACTTGAACAAGAAATTCTTGCTGCAATATTAAAATGTGTCAGTTCATGGATGTT
>JARVLU010000179.1:22841226-22858332 GCA_031762415.1 Simpsonichthys santanae | reverse complement strand
AGAGTGACAGTTCAGTGAATGTACACATATCTTACCATAAAATTACTTTAGTAAAAGTTAGTCTCCTTTAAAATTATTACTGAAGTGAAAGTCTTAAAGTATCTGACATTTAATGTACTTAAAAAGTAAATGTATCATACAAAATGTATCTAAAGTAAGAGTATTAAGTAAAAGTGATTGGGTGTACTATCCAATGACAAAAACTTGGAAAGTTTGAACTGAACAATTGCTCTTTAAAAAGTCTGATTCTAAAGAAGTACTGTATATTCAACCTTTATAAACCTTTATTAACAAAGCTGTTAGAAAGACCACATTGTTCTGTAGTCTGCTTGTTTACTAAACTCGGTCCTGTTTGGTTTTGACTTAATTCTTTCTGAATTTAATAGATTCTATGCTCTTGAACGCACCGGGGCTGTTCCAATGCTAGTAAACGCACCACTGTAAAGTACAGAGCTCAGTTGGAGATTTTTTCTCTCCTGACACAGATGGAGCCTTGTTGTTCAAGCTTGTTTGTGCTTTATTGGTTTACTGCTGTGGGTAAATACCAGAAGAAACAACAAATAAATTACATTAAACTGGATATCTGTTTCTGTGTCCTTTTATGGGAAGACTAGTGGCCTGACAACTTCACCTTGCTGTTCTAACCAGTCCTGGAGAACACCAAACCTCTCCTTTTTAGCAGATACAGACATTTTCACACCTATAAGGAATTTACAGAGGCTCCACTGTGAGTCAACAAAGCTCTATTGTAACAACTGATATCTTCATAAACATCTAGCTTGTTCGCAGCGGGAACTGCAGCTTTCACACAAGCGGCAGGGAAGGGGCTGGGTTTGTGATTGAGAGTAGCTATGTTCACATGCGCAAAATTCTTTGACTGGATTGAAAATGTTTTCCGATCAAGTCATTCAAACGTATCGTTTATGGGCACAATCCATTCATGACGAGCGTTTACATGCAACGGTGTTTGTTCTGAACAGAAGTACTGACATGCGCAGAGTGGTAACTGAGCTACAGGTAAAACACATAATTTTGAGCTCTTTCAAAGTTTCTAATAGAACTGTTGTCGCTCACCGACCAGTTTTGCCTCCCCGACATGCTAATATTATTAGCATTAGCCAGGGGAAATGGTATAAGTCGCACATGCGCAGTCAGGTCAATTTTTCACGATCAGACAAAAAAATGAACAGATTAAGCGTTTTGGGTTATGAATCAGCGTAAACCACTCGTTCCGTTCTGATTACAAATTCTTTCAGATCACGCTGATTAAACAAGAAATAACCTGAACTGGACATTTACATGACGCATATTTATTTCGAATAGCCGTTTAATCAGATTACTTATGTCCATGTAAACATAGTTTGTAAAGTGAGGGAGAGAGAAGGGGCCACAGACTGGGAGAACAAACAGGTATTGCCCAATCAGATTTCTTCTAATTTTATATTGTAGGCACGAGTAACTACGACGGTTAAAGGAAATGTATTGGAGTAAAAGTACACATTTTATTGAGGAAATGTAGTGAAGTAGAAGTGAAAGACATTAGAAATGTAAATAACGAAGTAAAGATATGTCAAAATTCTACATGAGTACAGTAACAAAGTATTTCTACTTTGTTACATTACAACACTGCAAAACTGCATATGGACTGTGCAACTATTATGCAAAGATTTACACTTTCTTACAATTTTGACTATTTTTTAAATATAAAAATAAACATAAAAGGTCTTCATAATGAATAACTTTTGGCCCTACTCCAAAATGCTTCATTGTTACTCCTGCACAGCAACAGGAAGAGTAACTAGGCATAGATATGATTATGTTTATTTCTGTAACTGTTGGGGAATTTTTGGATAAGGTTTTATGGACGTTTTATATTTTATCCAACAGTAACGCAGGGCTGCAGCTAGCAGCAAACACAAAAACAGCTTTGTAGTCTAAACGTCTGGTTAGATCCTACACTTACTTGTCATCTTTCTCATAAATGTTGAGTCCCAGCGCGTCCACTCCCAGCCGCAGATCTGTTCCCTTCTTATTCTTTATGTCAAAGTAGTTGACTCCATACATTTCCAGATCCTGGGAGATCTTCAGGTACTCCATCATGGCATCCTCCCTGCAAGATTGAATACTCTGATCAGCTTTTCCAGAACTTCATTAAAACACAAGCTCCGATTTAGATCAGCTCACTTCAGCATCCCAGAGTGCTCCTCGTGCCACACCTGGATCCTCTCTTCCCACTGTTCTTTGGAGAGTTTGTGCTGCTCCATGACTCTGAATGCAAAGAGGAAAAAGATTAATCAACCACTAACAAATTAGATATGTCGCTGCGTAACAAAGTTATAAAAGGCGCAGAAAATGTCGAGGTGCTGTTGCTATTTTATAAATGGCGTTTGCATGTTCTGCAGTAGTTTAATATTGAGTTGCTTGTTCCATCTGGAGGAAAAGCGCCGTTGAACAATCAAAGCTTAAGACCAACCAGTTTTCTTTCATGAGCAGGAAAACAGAATGTTGATGAATCCTCACATATGTAACCAAAACACCTGAATGCATCCAAATTATGATCATCATACTGTCAGCATTGAGCCTTTGATCGTATGGCTTTGTTTTGTAGCATGATATAATATTAATCATAAATGCCTTTGTGCTGAGTTTATTCTATATATTTTCTGTCAAACTTTCTAATAAAAGCCTTGAAAATGACTTGGTAACTAAACCGCAGCAGCAGTGGAATAAACTGTATGGCAAAAACACACACAAAACATATTTATCATTTCAATTCAACAGCATTTTTATACTTAGAAACATTCTTCTTATTGATTTAACTGAAGATGGTGAGTTCTGCTCACAGGAATAACTTTCCTCTGTAACCTTTTCTAGTCTCCGGTTTGAAGCAAAAACATCTACCTTCTACCAGGCAGCTTTACTTTCTGAACTCTTTCAAGCAACCGTGCAAATTAAATCTAAACAGGGGAGAAGTCTTGCACATAAAACACAAATGACGCAGTGTTTTTGACAATTTAACTAAAGTGCATGATTTTGTCTGCTTTAATTTGTTACAATCTTTTGAATGTTTCATTTGTGTTTTTTTTTTTCTACTTGATTTAAGAACGGGACAGAAATCACTCGTGTCAGAAGTGACAACACAAAGTCTGACTGTTCTACATGTTTTTATGAAAATATTCAGCTGGTCCTGAAGATTCAAGTAGCTTTCTCCAGTTTTATCAAAATTCATAATTCATTATTTGTCACCTGCTGTCAAAAGACAAAAGGTGGGCAATAATATAAACACCTGTGTTGTGTTTGTCATCTCAGCAAAATTTCTCAAAGCACTGGGCACATTTCAATAAAATACTGTAATCTGAAAGTAATCAGTAGATGGGCATCTACAACTTATTAACTTTAGACGTCACTTAATTCAAGATGGCTGCCACAAATACTTAACCTTGGGGGGGGGGGGGGGGGAGCTATAGTTAAGGGATTTTTAAGATACTGTATTGGATTAAAATGGGGTGTGGTGGTAGCTGAGGGTCATTTCCAGCACATAGGTTGAAACAAGATCCTGCCAGATCACAAGTATTTATGCAGATTATTTTTGAGATCTGACCAAAAACGGCTTCAATATCAATCTTTCAGCAGTCGTCTCAAGCTCAGTGACTTCTCTTTTACCTTTGGGGCAGCAGCCGTTCTGACAGCAGATATCCAGGCCGGTGGATTTCTTTGTTGTAGTCGCCAAACTTGGCCTGAACGGCGTAGGAGGCCAGCAGCACAGCCGTCTCTGGCGGACAGTAGACCTCGTCAGCTAAGATGCCGTCTTTCACCTGCAGGAAGAAGAACTTCTGGGTGGTTTCCTGGATCAGCTCTTCGGAAACGTCCTCTGGGAAGAACTTGGCCCGAAACTTGAACTGTAGCGGGTTCTCCTTCTTCACGTCCTGATGCGACACCTGGAAGAGGATTTAAAAGAAAAAGTCAAATGTGTCTCTTAAAGGATGAATACGGTTTGTTAAGATAAGGCCAACCGTGTGCGCTAACTACTGAAATTTTACAACTCAATAACTGAACAAATAAAATAAAATCAAAAGTAAAAGTACCGGTATTTTAAAAACTAAATTTTTCTCATTGTGAAACAAAACTTTATGTCTAAAAAAAAAATCTGTTTTGTGAGTCATAATTTCAGTACAGTATATCCAGACTGTACTATAAATAGTGCTTTTTGTTAAAACACATTACTCATTTTTCTAAACAGGGTTCATTTAGTGGAAATTTATGTCCTTAATTTCAAGCTGCAGTATGACTTTACACCATGTGTCTCCTCCTTTAATTTCAAAAGAACCAGGCGATCAGAATAGAGAACAAGGGGCCAGAAATGTTCCAGTTTAGGAGTTATTATAGTGATGAGCTGCTGCACCAGGTCAGCACACAGTGATCAGTTTACTGGTGCATGCACGTCTGTCTCAGGATTATAAAATGTAAAGAGGCCGTTTTAAAATTCTGCAACATGGATGAACGTAGAATCTGATGGGTCAGTGAGGACATTTCTCTTTAATGTGTCTTGGTCTGTAGTATTTTTACTAGAGACAATCGATATATACAGTAAGTATGGCCAATATTTTAGGCTGATATAGGCATTGGCGATAACTGTTCCATTACGTGCCAATATAAACACTTCTAACTTTCACCCCTAAAATGCATGGGCCATAAATGTAGAATGTATCCAGCAGAGGGTGCATGCTGGACTACTTTCAAGTCATGGCTGTTCACTTTAAGTTTCACTTTCAGCACAGCCGAAGTAGACAGCAATATTGTTTGGCGTATTTTGTTGAACAGAGCATGGTAAGTTTATTTTAACTGATCTATAAAATAAATAAAATAAAATAATTTTCTTCAATCCTTCAACCTGTCATTAGCTACGTGCCTCTCAAGTTAGCAAGCTAACATTTAGATAACCTAGCGCAGACCTTGTAAAATTTTAGCCAGAACAATAAATCTAGCGTTAAGGTAAATATATATCAGTGTTAATAACGTTATCTTTGTTGTCATCAAAGAAATGCATTGTTTGTCTGAAATATTAACTTCTCTGTGAAGAAAAAAATAACTACAAAGCTGTGGTCAATACTAATGAGGCCTTCACCATACGTGATTGACTGTTTAAACAATGAGCAGGGAAGGGCGTTTATTTGTTAAATTTATATTTTTGTAACACAATAACTTTATGGTGAAAGGTGGAGAATAGAAAATGTTTATGTACATTACGAAGACTAGACTTCAAGTGTTAAAACAGGTTTGAAAGTAGCCGTTTTCAATTCTCGTCAGTGGACAAAGCTCAGAAATTTTCAGCCATTATACATTGGTTATTGGCCTTAGCCTTCCCCTCCCAATATCATATCCATGACAGCCAAAATTTCCACATCACTTGGGCTCTAATTTTTACATTTTGTGCTTAAACTACCCAAAAAGTTCATTTGTTTTTTTTTTTTTTTAAGATTTCTTGTAGTTTAGTTTCCCACTCCTGTAACCATCAGGCTCACACCCAACTGTCTACAATAATCTAAGCAGGTGCACTAAAAATAAAATAAAATAAAACTTTCTTGATGCATGCATTCTTCTGTTAACACCTGCCAGGTTGGTAACTCACAACGCTGTCTCGCCAACATTGTTTGAGGTTCAGTATGTTCCAAGGGTATCACCTCACCAAACTTTGACTCAGTATTGTGAGTAAATAGGTACATTTTCCTCTGCTGTCTCACTAAATTCTGAGTGTTTGTGACAAACTGAGCAGAGAGCCGTGCAGCCACGTTTTGCACAGCCAATTTTCAAAAAGATTACAGCTCATATCTGTGTGCACAACTAACAAGCCTTCTGGGCCGAGATGGTGTAGAGGCAAGGCAGCTGACTTGGGACTAGAAAGTCGCAGTTCAACTCTCTGCCATGCCCACATGTCAAGTGTCCCTGAGCAAGACACCTAATCCCTAATTGCTCCCCAGACACTCACATAGCTGCCCACTGCTCCCCCTGGGTGTATCTCAGGTGCGATGGGTTGAAAGCAGAGAACTAATTTTGTCACTGTATGGGAACATACAATGATAACGCATAGAACTTTACTTTACTTGGCTGTGTACTGGTACATTGTTTCATTTCCCCACTTCTGCCCTCATCACACCTGCCTCTTCCCGCTTTGTACACCTTTTGCCTACGGTTTAATCTACTGGAGCAAACTTTGACATCAGATTTAAACCTTCTTTTTCCCCCCAGGTTGGAGATGCTCACAACATAAACAAGAAGGGTTTGAGACGCCCACAATGACTGACTAGTTTGAGAGGAAATTTCTCTTTTTTTTTTTTTTTACATGTTCAAAATTCAAGCAATAAGACTGCAGGCCACTGCGACTCAAACAAACCAACTGAGAACCCCTACGAACGTTGCAAGATATTCTGGAGGCTTCCTCATGAATAACTAGAACTAGTCACCAACATTTGAAGCTCAGTCACTTTAAGATTTCTGCCCTAATGAGAAAAACATTTATTCCACTTCCTTTCAATCCCAAATTTTACTAAAGACTACACAAACAACATATTTCCAAGTAAATGTATTGTAATGTATAAAATCAATGGAATTCCCCTTTACAGATAAAGCTAAAGTGCTATGTTGTCATTGTATGTTCCCATAGAATGAAGAAATTGGTTCTCTGCATTAAACCAATCGCATGTGGGATACAACCAGGTGGAGCAGTGGGCAGCTACACAAGCGCCAGGGGAGCGATTAGGGATTGGGTATCTTGCTCAGAGACACTATGGTTGGGGATTGAGCCTGGGACTTTCGGGTTCTGGGTCAGCTGCCCTACCTCTCGCCATCTCCATCTCAGCCCCCATTTCAAAACATATAGTTGCACCAAGTTGCAAATTTAGCAGAATATCTAGAAATTGGTAAACACAACCTAGAACCTCTAGATTTCTGTTTTGTAGCATATACGACTTCATGTGCCGTCTGATTTGCTTATGTTTAATCAGACTATCCATATCTCAAGAATGTGTTTAAGGGAAACAAAGAAAAAAGGCAGCTTCGGTTCAGAAAAAATTCAAACAATCCACCTCCAGCTGATAACATGCAGCCAGGCCAGATCTCGAAACCAGCCGCTGTGTCGAAAGTGGAACAATGCATGTGAGAATATTATATATACATATATGCAGTGAAATAGTGGCTACTGATTTACTAAAATGCAAACAGAGGGGTTCTGATTGAACGAGCTCCAGCACAATACATTCCTTCCGTATTACATGACAGTGTTGTAAAACCTGAACAAAGGTGTTTTCAGGAAGTTTTTACATAAATATGTAACTGACATCATGCAAATAATGACAATGATTACTAATAAATGGATTTAAAACGATGAGTAGCTGTTGGATGATTATAAATGAGACTTTAGAGTTTTTTATTGTGTAGTTTAGATGATTATTACTTAGGGCTTAAAGAATGTTTACACACAAAACAGCGTTTTCCACCCAAACATAGTGAAAAACTGTATTTTATCAGAATCTTACCTTTTTTTCCAGTTTTAGCCAAGAGGATAAACCTTTGGTGTCGATGTACTGCAGTCCAAAGTACCAGATTTCACGTAAACCAATAGTTTTTACCACCTGCAAAATGAAAAGCAAAGTGTTCACACAGAGTGGCTTCAACTACTTTCAATTGCCACTGTTTGATTTGATATATATAATATTGTATTGCCATTGACAAAAATTAATCAAATTGACTTAACTGAAAAACAAACGTCTTATTATCAGTTTATTTGGAAATAAATATAAATTATTTCAGTTCTCAAACATATTCCAGTGGCATTTTTATGAATTTGCTCTTTGATTTAAGGACAAAATCTTGGACAGAAAGTGGTTATCAGTCATTTTAAATAAGATAAAAGAACGTGACGGTGTTAAACAAAAATATGACAAATTTCCAGACTCGCATACAGTGGTGATAGAGTCATCAACAGCTGGCCAAATTTAAAAAGGTGCTCTTTTAAATACAGCATGTCTGGCTTCTTTGGATAAATAAGAATTAAAACACAGTGTTCCAGATTTAACCACTACAGCCATCTCCATTCATCTTCCTAATAAATCTAGAAATACCACAACCAGCTTCCCTTGGTCCCCAATATTGATATGAGTCATCATGATCTCCATCGCCTTCATACCCACACTAATGGAGTGATAATGATGTGTTACAATAGTTTTACTTGTTAATAGGGAAGAATACAAGGCCTCATTGTTGTCAGTCACAATAAATTTTGCTGGGTGATTAATTGTCTCTGAAATTATTGCGATAAATGATAGTATTGTTTGAAATTTGACAATAATTACTATTATCTAATTTCAGAAGAAATGTTGGTTATTTGTTTAGTGTGTAGTACCATTTTTTTGTTTGTTTGTTTTGTTTTTAACCACCGGATAGCTGTATAAGACTGTTTGAACCAAAGGATGGATAGTGAGGAAGCGAGCAGCGTGTCTCTTTAAGAAAAATGGGAGGGAGGCCCCTTGATGTGACATGGGCTGTCTCTCCTTCCTTTTTTCAGTTCTGAAAATGGCGGACACTCTGTGAGGTTTGAGCTTTTTACCATAGCATTTTTCACACAAAGCTTTTAATTACTGTTTTTTTTTTATTTTTATTAGTAAACATGTTCTCAGCTTCTTTTTGCACAGAAAAACAACTTTTTATACGAAGGCACGGGTTTCAACTGTGAATTTTGGAGCTTTGACAAAACTGAGGGTTTTTTTCCCCCCGAGGTCGGCCTCATTATAAACATTAGCTCATAGCATAGCTTCTCAGCTTAGCTGCTTTTAACGGTCCAAAAACACGATGTTGGATGATTAAAATGGATTTTAAAGAGAAACGAGAAAAGGAGGGAAAAGTAGGTCAGTGAAGAGCACCAGACTTGAGCCTTTTGTCATCCAGTGGCTTCAGTAGAAAGAGAGACACGAAGAACCGATAAAGCAGTTAAATGAAAATGAGGTTGATAATTTTCATTTATAATGCGATTAATTGATTTCTTGTTCATCATGACAGGCCTAAACATACCTACAGTCGTTTAGATAAGGCACATCTGTATTTTAATTGTATTGACACTTCTTAATTACAAAATGTTTTTTGTAGAACATTCCTACACGAAAATTAAAACTGCTGCTTTTCAACTGTGCCTGTCAAAAATACACAAAAATGGAAGAATGCACATCACAATATGCAAGAAAAAAAAAACTATTAAAATAAAAATAGTTAAAAATTGTTGAATGTTTAGCAGACCAATTTACTGACCGTTTTCTTAAAACCTTGACTAAATCAAAAAATGCCACCTTTGATTTCATCTGATGTATGATTTCATATGGAGCTCGTGGGAGCACCATGACGCCTGATCTTCAAGTGCTTGTATTGTTTGACCGATGAACAGGGAGTGAAACTGTGGAGCGAGGGTGTGCAGCGTCAGGCATCCTATCTGACTCCAGAAACAGACAGACAAGGTTGGAGACAGGCGGGGTGCGTCAGCTACAGGACTCCCTCAAACATGAAACTTACTTTTATCATTAATAACATCCATGAAGCCAAACTATGAAGTTTTTTTTTTTATTATTTAAACTGCTCCAAAACATCTTACATGTTCAACCCTAAAGGACTGTTTAAAGCGAAGCATGTTTTTTCTTTCTTTCTAACCAGTTTTTGATTCTGCAGCTGAGACAGAAAGGGGAAAAAGCCAGTAATAGCTCTGGAAAAATCCCTTTTAGTTGCAGGAGGAGCTACAATTTTCCACTGGCTTCTGAGAGAAACCAAAGTCTCTCCTTACGGTTTGCACAGGAGTTTTCCTACGGCACGGAGTGGTGTGTGCATGCATCTTTGAGCCAGCCTATCCTTTCTTTGCTGGGACCTTTTTCAAATGCGTCTCTGCCAAATTCCCCACCCCGCCACCAGGTGAGGTGCTTTGTTGCCTGGGTGAAGTTTGAGTCAACATGCCGACACTCCAGCATAGCTTGTTCTCAACAATAAAAGATCCAGGAAAAGTTCAAATTCAAAAACAAACTCTCCATCTCCTGGTGGTCTGTGCAAACTATAGCGCGGGCAGAGCTGTGGGAGTAAAAGCTGAATAGGTTTTATTCATGCAGCATCTAATGGATTGTATTTAGTGTAACAAGCAGCAGAAGAGGGCTGAAACCAGAGAGCACTTCTGGCTGCGTCTCACCAGCAACGAACCTCACGAAGCCTCAGAAGACAAGCAGCCCTTTCATGATGGCTTTTGCTTTATACGGTCGATGAAGTCAGAGTCGGAGTGGGCTAACCCACACAGGTTGTTTCATAACCTACAGAAAAGAAGCTTGTCCTTGCTTACCAACTTTAAAAAAAATACACATCACCTGAAGAAATGGTAAACCTGCTTCTTGAATAGTCCAGTAGATGAGGATTAAACCTAAATAAATGGATGCTGGTTAAATAAACTGCACAGGAGGTTGTTTTTGGAGAATGCTTTTAAGCTTGTTTCTACAATAAAGGCTCAAAAGTTCCAACTACTTGTTAGTTCACATTAAGATCAACCCAAATACAACAAAAACTAAAGGAGGTTACTATAAAGGTTTCATTTACTTTATTTATTTAGAGGTTTTTGATGCGGTTTAATCCCACTAAAGACAATTAGCCTCCTAGCTTCTCTAGCTAGCATGTTTCAGCATTTTGAGTGAACAGTCACACCCAGAAAAAAAAAGTGATTTATAGTTCAAATATTAGTTAATAGGTGCATATTCTTCTAAGTTTGAGTGACCATGTTTTACTATCAAGTTATAGAAACAGACTTGTCTTTAAAAGAAGCACATTTTAATAGTTTTTTTTAAGTTGCTTGCAGAATGTCTTTGTGAACTTCCAGAGTAAATAATCCATACATCCAGCACATAAAGACCATATTACTGAGTTTGGAAACAGCCGCCTGCAGAAGTCTGCTCATTCTGGTAATAATTAAAGAAAAACTGTGAAACGTTTGTGGCCAGGCCAAAGGAACTAAACCTCCACAGATTCTGAGGCGGCGCAGACTCATTTCGTCTACAAGTGAAAGCTGCAGCAACAAAGGCGCAGGTGGCGTAAAAGAATGCGTCTTACAGACGTACAGGAATGTTGCCAGGCTGAAGCAGCATTACTTGATGCATCTGCGCTAAATAACTAAAACTCCTCAGGTGACTGAGGGACAGGGTGGGGTCCAGCTAGTCAGGCTCCAAACAGGATGACACAAAGATGAAGGAGTGCTTTTTAAGGTGGGGAACAGTAGTTGAGGCAACTCCTAAAGGAAAAAGATTGTCAGTGTTGGAGCATATGTTCATTGTGAAGCATTTCCTGGTTTGATATTTAAAAAAACGTCTAAAAATATACATATAACCCCACGTCAGGGTTCCTGGCTTGAATTAGAACAGCTTATAAAAAGTGATTAAAACATGAAGTTTGGGCGTGTGCTTGGAATACTTTTGCATTTCCAGCACCTGTCAGCAAGATTATGCAGACTAGGATTAAAATAAAGCATTAAAACGTTGCTTGGTAGCTCTTGTGGGCCGAGATAGAGACTTGGGAAGAGGACGTCACCGGTTCAATTCCCCGCCATGCCCACATGGTGTCCTTGAGGAAGATACCCAATCCCCAATTGCTCCCCGGGCGCTTACGTAGCTGCTCACAGCTCCAACTGGGTGTATCTCACGTCACGTGGGATGGGTTTTTTTTGCAGAGCACTAGCTTCATTGTTATATGGGATGACAACACATACCACTTTACGTTACTTTAGCTATTTAACATTAATTTTGCTTTTTATCAGTTCAAGCCAAATCAGCAAAGGAAAAATTGGCACCACACAAGCTCTTCCCAACAAGAACCAAACAAAATCCAGCCTAAATTTCTGAGATGAAGCTGACAAATGCCACTCATTACATAGTAAAATAAGTATTGTGACAGTCATGTGGAAGTGAAACTGCAGGAGGGTGTGTAGGGGAGGAGTTTCCCTTTAGGAGCAGCATGATCAGTGCTGACCACACCACTCGCCCTAAAAATGAGCTCACTGCTGCTGCTCAGCGTTTCCACAGAACCTGTCGAACACAGACTGTACATCTACAACCTACCACTGCTAAAGCAAACGCTTAACACCAAATTAATCCACTGGCAGACTTCAGGAACACAACCGTCAGCCAAGTGGCTCAGCAGTTACTGTGAACTAGAGTGAAGGCCGTTTCTTCTGCGGCCAATAGCATTAAAAGTCCAAAAATAGAGCAGTGAACTGCGTCTGACACCAACAGGGTGAGATTATCAGTGGAAAATCCCACTCAGATATTTTGACAAGTAGGTTGGACAATTCACCAGCGCTTAAAGATGTCAGGATATATTCTGCTTTTGAACAATGCATCTCATGAGCTGAGATGAATCAAGAGTCGCAGTTGCTGCACTTGCCATTGAAAAACGAGTTGTACAGGAAATGGATAAAACAATGCCTTTACTTCAGCGCTGACCTGGAGCCAGAGAAAAGCTCACACCAATGACGTGTCCTCCACGTTTGGATCTCGGTGACCCAGCCCAACAACGAGGAGAATGCCAATGATCCTCTAGTAGGCAAGTGATCGATAACATGAAGAACAAACTACTTTAAAGAAGTCATTTCCACTGCGGGCTCAAAGTCTTAGCTGTTGAACAGTAACTGTATTCATTACTTAAACATGTCAGTTTACATTTTTAATCATTAAACATGAGGAAATGATGACGACTAATCTGTTGAAAAATACCTATGGTAAAACTGACAGACAGCTCAACCCATAAAGGAGGAAAATATGTTCTTAGAGTTCATACCGTTCATTCTCCACTGACACTGTAACTACACAGGTTTCCTTCACAGTTTTAAACAAGACTAGAGACAGAAACATCGACGCTGTGTGCATAAAATTCAATATGTTCAATTCTGTTGGTGTGTCTGTTCCATTCCTTCGCCTCTGAATATGACAAGAAAGACAAACACCTTTAAAACTAAAGTTTCTTGTGATCTTTTCTGTGGATGAAAACCTTTGGATTTGATCATTGGAATGTGGTTTGGAGGGCTGATAATGAGGCCAGTCACTTCTGACAGAGATACCAACCTGAGCTGCAGCACGCTGCAAATTCTTTGTCAGAATATAGTACAAAAGAAAATTTACAAGTTCTTTAAGTAAAAATAATAATAAAATCTTGATCTCAAAATGCATTTAGCTGATAAATATATGATGAAAAACTTTATAATTAGCTAAGAATGTCAAATCCTGATTAAAAAGTTTTAAACCACCATATGTTTCCTTGTATTTTATTTATTGTTATCATTGTTGACCTTTATTTAACCAGGCAAATCCAATGGAGATCTCAGATCTCTTTTGCAAGGGAGGACTGGGCCTGAAGGCAGCCTAACATGCATGCTTTTAACAGCTGAGGACAGATGAAGAGGACAGGATGGGAAGAAACCAGAGTACCTGGAGAAAACCCATGCACGCACAAGAACATGCAAACTCCACACAAAGAGCCCACGTCCAACCAGGGATTGAACCCAGGACCTTCTTGCTGATGCTGAGGCAACAGTGCTAACCACTGAGCCGTAGCGCTGCCACTGATTTTTCTTTTTAAAGATTAATTAATTTTTTTTTAAATGTTTGTTGTTCCTTTTCAAGTGTTTTTCATCAATTCTTCTCCAGGTTTCTGGAGGTTATTTTCCTTTAGGTTTTATTGTTTTCTGTCCGGTACCTGGTACTTGACAGTTTATGGTGTAGTGCAGGGCTATTCAACTGGTGGCCCACGCCGTGGGGGAATTCAATCCAGCCCACTTCATTTAAAAATAAATAAAATTATATCTATCTATCCATCTATTTTAAAAGGTAAAATATAATTTTAAACTTTAGTTTATTTATATACTGGTAATGATTTTAATCGCTGGATGTACGGCCCCCGAGCTGTTGGCTTTCAAAAACTGCGGTCCCCTAAACAGTTTTGTTGAATAGCCCTGGTGTAGTGTGTGCTTGGGAAAAATGAGAAAAGTGGCCTAAAGATCCACTTTAAAATTGATTTTTTTTTTTTTTTTTTTTTTGGTTAATTAGTTACATGTAGCCAAAACACTGGAGTCTATTTGGGCTTGAATGATTTGCAGATTATAGTGCAGGAGTATTTGCAGTATGGTTGGATACTAGATTGAAAGTGACTGAACCAAAAAAATGGGTGAAAAAGCAGCTGAAGCCTCCCCTCAAAAAACGATTGAAAGACATTTAAAACTCATTAAGACTACTTTAAGAGATTGCAATAATCCTTGTGAGCCAAACATAAAAACTAGAGGGATGATTTGAGACTTTGTGCATAAACACTGGCCAACAAAGATTCAATCCACAGAAATAAAGGTTGGAACAGAAATGTTTAAGGTGGACTGAAGGCGGGATGATTATTGGCTTTACAGTCTCAAATCTGTCTTGGTGGACGTCTTGCAAAAGGTACACCAGGTACAGTTCTCTCTACTTTTGACAAACTTAGAATTGAATTTCATATTTTGTTTTGTCTCTCAATGGTACATTTCTTTTTATTAATGAGTTGCAGTGTAAAATGATGCCTTCACTGTCCCGATATGCGCGTTACCTGGTCAAAGAGCTGCTTGCCAATGGTGTTGGGCTGAACGGCAAACTCCAGCTCAGCATCCACGGTGGTGACCCGAACACTGACCTGTGGAAAAACGGGAGTTCAGTAGGTGTCACAAGTAAACAGAGCGGGTCTCGTAGGTAATGCATGGGAAAACATGACCATCTACAGAGCAGTGGTTGGAGGTGTGTGTTTCCACTTGGTAAAAGGGGGTGGGGGGTTGTATTTCTTTGAGACAGACCAACCTATTGAACTGAACTCTGCAGCTAAATCTGTGATATAATGAAAAAAGGTTGCCATGGTGGATCATTCAGAGTTGGTTAAACTCTAGTTGCATTCTCTGGTTAATGACGGAGCACGGCGACCTGCTCGTTCAGAGCTAGGACGTCCATAGTTATCCTCGCACATTGCTCCACCCCAACAAAAAATACTCAGACAAAATAAATGCAAAAAGAAATGGCTGGCGTGCCACGCAGAATAAAGAAAACCGACGTAAACTGCGTTATGAAGAAGAGAAACTATATTCAGCATTGTCAGTTTTATTTATTTATTTTTTTTTTACATAATCAGAAAATGACATCAGACTTTAAACAAAGGCCATGAAACTACCAGTATACTTGAATATTTACAATGGCTGCTTTGAGGTAATGTACTTACTGAATGGCTTTTTTGTGGGTATAATGTCTCTGGTATTTGCGGTTCTATAAAAAGGACTCGGATGAAGTATTAACACAGAGTGAAAATGACACAAAGATGTTTGTGGACAGAGAGTTAGGAGAGAAAGCCTCCAGTGACATCTTTCATCTCCAGTCCATTGTGAGACGAGCCTTGGCGGCGCACAAATTCCACGCCACCTACGGGAACAGGGAACACTCGGTCTGGGGACTCGGTGCATCTCTAGTTCCCATGGATCTACAAAAGCTGAGTGACTAACGGCTGGTAGGAAATCCTGCAGAAACGGCAAATCTAATCACAGCACTGGATGGAAAGCACTCTTATTTTAGTTTCCATTGTTATAATTATAAGTTATGCAGCGCAGTTCAGGAAGTTATAGGGACTCTGGAGTCTAGACAGTGGGTATTTAGGATGCCTCATCTCCTCGATTATTTGTTCTGCTCTTCTAAAAGCTTCCAGACGCTCTGGCAAACGGTTTTTTTTAACAACAATCTAAATCAAAGCACTCAGAGCAACCAAACCTTCTGTCTTTTAGCTCAGTGCTGTTTTAGCACGTGTGCTCAATTTGAAATTTAAGAGTCAGATAGCCAATTAAGCATTCACCTTCAAGTCAAACCTAAAAAGCAGTGAAAGGAGGGTGGAAGGGGGGCTGCTTTTACTCCACACAGCAAAACAAAGATTCCCTTTCAGCTGTAGTACCCTATACGAGTTCCCCCACTGTGATAGAGAAGCCGTGATATAAAGGCCGACCACTAGAACAGCGCCATAACTCATACAACCCTCTCTTTAGTTTAATCTCTCTTGATTAAATCTTTGTTTCCAAGCTTTAACTTTTTAGGACGCTTCTCTCAACGTCATGGTCCACATTTACAGCAGTTACAGATGAAGCACCTAGAAAAACACACCCTAGCCGACAGAGAGTGGAACATGTGAATAAGTGGCTCGGCCCATTCAACAGAAACCACTAAGAGTGACATCCGATCTGAAACCAAGCTCTCCAACAGAAACACACAATAAACACAGGCTGTTCACAGAGGTGAAGAAAACATGACATTTCCTAAAAATAATCTGGGAAAAGACACAGACTTCCACAATGGACACGTTTAGTCAGAAGAAGGTAGTGGAGCTTTTATTAGTCATTACAGTAATAACCGTCTCAGTCCTTTTAGCTCCTGAAGGAGGCAAACACTGGCAGCCAAACCAACAGACAGCATGTGCAAAACTGGTAACCAAGAAACAAAAACACATCAGTGTTCCCAAACATTTTAGCTTCTGGTCCACAAAACAGCAGCAAATACTCATGACCTCATCTTAAGCTGGTTGAAGTGTACAGACAGTGATTATAGTCAATAAAATAGGACTATAATGACAACAAAGTGTCTGAAAGGCTGTTTTATTTATAGGGGACTGCCTGCAGCCACCTATTATCCACCTGACAAAGGGTTTCTTAACTTTATAGCTTACTCTTCCGTCAATTTAACGTGGCCAAACAGCAATGTGTACCCCCACAAATGTTATATCAAAATGACCAGCTCGGCACCGTGATGTGTGCCATTACTTTTATTGGCGTTTCAAGTTACCATGGCAACGTAATTTGCAAATAAAGATGCCAATTTTATTAGTAATTTTTCAGACTGGTTGCAAATCAAATATTCAAGATGGTCACCTGAGCTAAAAAGGAAAAATACTGTAAAATCAGCCATTTGTAGAGATATTAAGTTGAAATTGTGTACATAATTTCGTTTCATCACATGTACCACATGTGGTGCAAATGACAATAAAGATTCTCTGACTCTGACTGAT